>VDFB02009208.1:0-11389 GCA_007258455.2 Sequoia sempervirens | reverse complement strand
TGATGCATATGTTGTGTTTGATCCCTGAGATTAAATAGGATAGGTTTTGTTAAGGATTTTATTTTTGGTTCATGGAGGAGATCATACTTAACATAGTTAAGTATTTAGAGGTGTATGCAGAAGGACATTCTACATGTATATGATGTGCATAGTTTTTCTCTTTGGCCTTGGTATTCTTCCTAGATGTTTAGATTCACATGATGTTGGATTTGAGATCTTGTGCAGAGCTATTGTGATCACTAGTTTTATGGTCATGTGTTGTCACTTGGTTTTGGGTGATGACACACGAGTTCCTTTTATCTCTATCCTTTGTCAGATGTGGAGAACATGAGAGAGCTTGGGATTTTTTGTGAGAGATGTACTTGTAGTCATTCTTTGGTTGTAGGTTATGCATGTCAGTATGGATGGTTCTTGATACTACAAAAATACATCCTCTATGTGGTTTTATTGGTAGACTCAGTGTGCCTTGATGAATTTTTAGAGAAGATATTACCCATACAGTGGGATTTCATAGATGTGTATGTCTTCATCGACTATTTCAGCACATGGAATTTGTGATTGCAAATGATGGGTTAGATATGTTATTGGAATGAGTTTGTTGATGAGGTATGATAGATTGTATGGATTATCATTTGATCAATGTGGCTTCTATTTTTCTCTTGTGGGTTAATTAGTTAGATGTGAGCAACCTAATTTGGTTGTTGTTCTAGTTGATGTTTTATCTTGTTCTTTGGAGGATTCTTTAGCTTTAAAATTGTGTTCTAGTTATGGGTTTGGAGTTTATTGAGCTTCTATTTAGCTCATGAGCACAATGGAGTTATGACAATATCTTGTAGCCTTTGTTATCAATTGGATCTGATGCTTGTGTTCTTTAGATTGGTGCATATATGCATGGCTTGTTCTTTTTCTTTGGAGGATGGCAGTAATTATCACTTGAGATGGTGGACATCTTGGATGTTGTTGCAGGTGTATTACATGAGTCTATTGTTGGAGATTCATGTGATTGCATGTATGGCTATGATGTTGTGTTTTCATCGGTTGAATCTTATCAGTTAAATCTCATTGATTCCATAGACTCTTGGCAGGTCTTCAACAAGTGGGAGAATGTTGGGATTAATGTGTCTCAACCTTTGAGTCCTAGAAATATTTTTTGGATAAATATTTGTGTAAATATTGATATATCCTAAGTTGGAAACTATAACAATTGATAAATCACTTTGTGCAACCCTACTATAAGTCCGCTACGAGTTTGGGAGACACATGATATAGTGTCACTAGTCACTTGGGTGTTCATTTAGAAAAAGGATTTTATAAAGAAAAATCAAAGATGTGCTATAAGACATGTTTCAATTGGTGGGACTCAACAATAAGTTGGTGGTGAGTTAGAAGCAAGTTGGCTTCCTACAAGTTTGGTGATTTCTACTTTTATGGATGTTGACACCCACTTTGAAAATTCAAGATTGGAAGTTTCTTTTTGCAAGGGGAGTTGTGCATGGATGCAATTTCTATTTAGAGTTGAGTTGACTTGGAATGTGGATGCCTATTATTTTGATAGGTTCTTTTTTTCATGTGCATGTTGCATGTTGTTGCATGTGGCACCTTTCATGTTGCATGTTCATGCATGTGCATGGGCTTGAGGAAACTTATATCCTGGGCACTGTATACTCTCTCTATATAGGTGTTATGCTAGAGGATTCATATGAGAGGAGAGTTATTCACAGGGATTATACTACTAAAATTATATCAAAGATGGAACAAGATGTAAATATCCTATAATGGCCTTGAGCTTGAAGAATACATTGTAACTATTTTATTACTGAATATTATATTGCCTCTACGGTTTTGGAGTGTTAGACCTTGAGTACTTGTAAACCATTCTAGGGTGCCCAATGCCACTTTCTAGCTATTTTAGGCCCACATTTATATGCTAGGTTCTTTTGTGTCTACCTTTTGATTTTCTAGAATCTATTTGAGTCTATTTGCTTTGTAATTTTAAAAAATATCAACATTTTGTTGTATTTTCATTAATTACCTAGGAACATCATTATATCACAAAATTTAGTCAACTAACAATAAATTAATTAAAACCTTGATCCACCATTTAGGCTCTTCTACTGAGGTTTGTAAACAAGTGGGTTTTGAGATCATTTTTAATCCTTTCCCTAATGTTTAATTTGGAAGAAGTGTGATTTAGGATCTAGATCCTTTTTTCTCATCAAACATTTTGGTGAAAAAAATCTACATTAGGTCATATAAAATTTGAAGACAAATTTGAAAGTGATTAAAGTTGTCATTTAGGCATGTGCATGTAGTTGAAAAACTAAAAATTTGCATTGTTGTTGTGTCAAAAAGATAGAAATATTTCAATTTCTAAATTTAACAAATTAAGATCAATCAATTCCTACATTTCACAACCTGAACATTATAATTGGATTGCATTATTACTTCAAAAATCTAAAAATTGTATGCATAATTTTGTTACACATAGAAAAATAGAATTATGTGTATTTATGGTAGTATACTAGTTCTCAAACATAAATAATTATAGAGTAGGACCCTCAGACACTATAGAACACATTCGGATTTTGAAATTTGAAAACTTAATCCACTGGTCTATGTTGCAAGTATGAGCAGATTGGTGTTGCCATAGATGCCAACAAGCTTGTGTTGTCATTGATGTCAACTATATGAAAATGAGTTTATTGCAAGGATGTGTAGTTGGTGTTATCTTTGATTATGCTTGATTGGTTTCATTATGTTGTAATTAGTAAGCTACTAGTGTCAACCTCTAGTGTTGCTTTGGTAAGCTTCTATTTATGCATGTATAATTGAGTTGTTGTGTTGTAGTTGGTTTGGTGGTGATAAGGAAGTACAAAATATTTTGATGATATGTTTTTGGTGATTGGTTTTCAAGTGATTTTGAGAAAATTGATTAAAAAGAGGAAATAGTGTATTGTAGTGTGTTTTGGGTTGAAGAGTAGTGCTCTAGTTTTTCTTTGTAGTTCTTCTAGGTTGAAGATCTGCTTGTGTGGTTTGGATATGTTGATTAGAGGTGTTGCATTTAGAAATTTGTGTGTTGGATCATTGTGTAGAGAAAGTTGTGTTTACTAGTGTGTGAACTGTATTTTGTAGAGGTATTTGGGAGAAATTTTCTTACTCCATATTTCTTTGTAGAGTGGTTTTAGGTCTTGTGGATTTGGATGGGTTCTGATAGTGTGTGTATATTTCTTTAGATGAAGTTATTCATGGTTTGGTGCTTCAAAAATAAACTTCTTGAGTTACAATTTATGGAAGAGTTGTTCAAGTGTACTGGGTGTGTACATTCTTCAAGTGAAAGTTTTTATGAATGAATTTGTTGGATTTCAAGGCATTTGTGGAATATTCTAGATCGAGTTCAAGTGTTATGTGGTGTACACGAGTCATCTTTGGATTCGAGGAAGTGCGTGCTTAAGTGTTTATGGTGTTAACGCTAGTTTGATTGACCTTGAGTGTTTAAACTACTTATGAAGTTTGTGGAAGCATGGAATGGTGTGTATGAGTGGATTTAGGTCCTAGCGAAGATGTCTTGTGGTTCACCCTCATTCCTTTCCACTATGGGAATGTTTTGGTTTTTACCTAATTTGAATTTGTATGGTTCAGGTGCATAGATGACCTTGGAGAATGTTTTCAAGGTTGAAGATGATATAAATATGAGTTGAGTTGTTGAGGGATGTGAAGATAGATGAGTATGATGTGAATGATGTGAAGTGCAGAGTTGTAGGGTGTGAATCTGAGAAGTGCAGTGTGAGATTTCATCTGTTAGATTACTAAATGTAGTGAGAAGAAAGTGTACAATTATTCAAAAATACTGTGAAGGGGTTCGTGATGTTGTGGTATATTTTTCTATTTCTTTGAGATGATTTCTCATTGTAACATTCTTCTCCATCTTCTTTTCTATTATGGCAATGAGCCTTTCTTTCTTTGGGTAGTGAGCCCTCCAAAAGTGAGCCCTATTATATTTGGTGTTGATATTACTTATATTGTGAGTTAATCCTCACCATGGTTTTTCCCATCTTGGGTTTTCCATGTAAATATGGCATTCCTTTTTTCATTGTGCTGATGTGTTTCAATTTTTTTTATTTTCTTTCATGATAAATCATTCTAATAGATTAAGGATTAATTGAATCAATGTGGATTTGTATGTATGTGAGGGCTTTGAAGTTTTAAGGTGCAAATGATTCAAACCCCCCTCTTGGTTTTCTTATAGTGCATTCAACAGTATAGGGCACCCAACACCCTTTTCTAATCATTCTTGACTCAAATTTGGATCACAATTTTGTTTGTGTTTCCTATGTTGTTCTGGCTTCTATTTTTGTAAATTGTTTCAATGTCTATGACTGTGTGGTACTTTCCTTTCATAGACAGACTACTTAAGTGTTTTGAATCTCATATGAGATTCACAATCTAGTGTCCTATCACTAAAACCCTTGTGATACGTAGTTTCATACTTATGGCTTCTCACATTTCAATCACAACCGGTGTGGAGCTTGAGTCCTATAACTCTTTTACATAAGGTATTTCCTCTATCCAATCTATTTTGGATTCCATCCGTCATCCTACATTACCTATTACTTCCTCGTAACCTAATATTCGTGTGTACATGGAGGCTACTATTTCCCATGTTCCTAAAGAGAAACTAAAACAATTGGATAAGGATTTAGAAGGTCTTCAAGAATACCTAAGTATTTATCAATTAGTTGGAGAGATAGTGCCTATTGTTGACAACCTTAGGAAATTAATAAATGATTCCCAAGGAATAGAAGTGATGTGTAGTCTATCTCACATAGTAGATGATAACATACCTATGACAACTAGTTATACTCAAGCATTTACTAATGCTCAAAACCAATTAGGAAAATAAGTTTCCTCTCCCACAACAATAACTTCTATTCCCATATTTATACTTCCAACCATAGAATTGACAATACAATATAGAAATAACCTAAATTTAAGATTAGGGATTCCTAGTTAGAATCCTTATAGTTTTGTCACATCACCTATAACACCACCATGTTCATTACCCCTCATAAAAATGCAACACAATAACCTAGTAGTTATTCATACTAGTTCACCATACTCAACAAACTCTCAAAACATTTCACCCAACAATCCCATGATAAATCAACTTTTGTAAGACATTACATCACTTCAACAATAAATTTCAACCTTAAATCAAAATAAAAAAAATGGTAAACCTCCACAATACCTCAAAAATAATCCATTATCATTTTCTGTCCTCAAAACACCTATACCAGAAAACATTGAAATATCTTGATTTGAAAAGTATAATGGTAAAGGAGATCCTAACAACCATATGTTAGCTTTTACCTATTGTGTAGCGACTTCATTTTTGAAGATGCACTCCTAGAAAAACTCTTTCCTAGATCATTAAAAAATAGGGCCTTGGAATAGTTTTTCTCATTACCAAATAACTCAATTACCTTATTAACACAACTTCTTAGTGTAGTTCTCCAACATTTTCAAGCAAACACTGGTCCTCAAGTGATGTTAACAAACTTAGTTCATTGTAAACAAGGACTTGAGGAAATGATAATAGACTTTATAGGATGATACCAATAACTTTATTAAAAAATATCCTATAGTCTTCCAAACTCTGACATTCAAAGGGTATTTATAGGAAATTTGCAACCTAGTATTTGAGATAAGATATTATTGATGAAGTATACATATTTAACACACTTATTTATGACTCTTTCTGATTATTAGATATTGGTTAATAAATATGAAGGTACACCTTTATCAACTCCTATTGGTCGATCTAAATCCATGCCTCAAAATAATTACTAGTCATTTAAAAAGAAAAGTAAAATTTTCATCAAGATAAATACTCCTCAAATCACCAATAACATTTAAACACAAGTTGCTGCCACAAATACAAATATGTATCAATTTAGGCAAAGAGATAGGTAGTTCCACAATTTCCTGACCCTCTTCATGTGATAATATTGAATTTGTTAAATAAGAACATGATTCAACTCCCTCGTATTAGACCTATTGACACAAATAAGCCTTTACCATCTTTAGAGATTGAAAATTTTCCTGAATGAAATCATACACTCGAAATAGGTTTATTAACATCATTTCCTCTTTGAATCCATCCTCTTTTTGATTAATTAATTAAATTAACCTAGATAATTTAATTAATTGTATCATTTTCGTCTATTTAACCTAATTCATCAAATCAGGTTAATTCATTCCCCTTTCACACTAACACTTCATCTAATTAAATTAAATAAATCAAAATATTTAATTTAATCTCCTAAGTCATCTTATTTAATTAAATAATCCTAAGTTATTTAATTAAATATCATTTCATCCCTCCCCCATTCATTAAATCATTTAATTTAATGAATAAAACTTCAATTTTTGTAATCCCCTAATTGTGCAATTAAAACTTGTTTAATTAACAATTAAACTAATTTTCCTCTTAAAGGGGAATATTCCTTATCCCCTTTTTGCAGAATTAAAACTTTCTTTTAATTTGAAAAATACCTTTATCCTCACCCATGAGAATATTCCAAAGAATATTCTCTCTCCTCCAATCAACTCACTTGGCTTCTTGAGCAAGCTAAACCTTTAACCTTTTGAACAAGTCACCTTCAACCTATGTGAGCAGGTCAAAAGTGTGTTTGTTTGGAACAAATGTGAGCCCTTGATTAAATCCCATCCCACATTCTCATCCGTTGATGATAATCCATGATCCATGCCTCTTCCTCCTTCCATCCTTGACTGTTGATTGATCTTTTTGATCTCAACCCTCCATTTCTCATTTTCTTTCCTATAAATAGAACACTATTTGGAGACAAATGGATCCATCTTTCAATTGCAAAGTCATGCTGTTGAATTCACCCACACACACACACTCAATTTACTCACTTTTAGCTTAATTTAGTTCATTTTAGTTTCATAATAGCTTAAGACATCCATTAGTGGCTTCCATGCATCCATCTTAGTTTGTTTATAAATTAGGGTTTCCATCTATTAGCTTAGAATTAGCTTAGATTAGTTTAAAAATTGCATAATTAGATCAATTTTAGCATAGAATCATGTTAATCTAGCTTGCATCATGTTTAATTTATCATAAATCAGGTTTTCATCCATTTATCACAATGGTCTCATCAATTCTCTTCCATAGAATTGATTGAAATAGGCTCACTAATCACAAGATTGGGAAAGGGTTGTTGTTCCACATCAACATGAAACCAATTCCAAAAGAGGATAAGTTTCAAATGGGTTAGAGTAGGAATTTAACTATTTTCATAGTTTGTAATTTTTAGTTTCAATAAATGTTTAGTTTAACTTTCAATTTGAATGATCTTGTTTGTGATTGAGGTTTATTGGGTAAGTTATGCTTCGATTCATCATGGATCAAGCGTAATAGACCCACCCTAACAATCCTCATCTCACATTTTGGTGCTAGAAGGAGGAAAAACCGTTAATTTAACTAGTTTTTAGCTCAAATTATGTTTGTTTGTTATTTTGCAGGATACAACAAAGCCCAAATTACAAACAACAATGTAATTTGAAGAGCGTCGCCATATATCGACACTATTTTAATTTGAAACACCGACACCGATTAAATGCACTGGCATTGATTTAAATCTGGCGATGCTAATTTAATATAGAGGTATTGAAAAATTTAAACGACAATTCCCCCAAATCCATTAGAGTGACGCTCGAAAAAATCTCGAGGCTATAGTGCTCTCTATTTTCTGCTGCAGAGTGATGCTAATTTACTAGAGTGACACCCAAATCTCAAATTGCACACTATTGTGTGCAATGATGCCCAACGAAGGTAAGAAGTTTTATGATCATTTTTTTTGACATGTGCTTTAATTTTCTCAATTCATTAGATCACTAATGCACTTCTAACTGTGTTTTGGTTGTTAGACTAATAGGGTTTTGTAGGTTGAACGACATGGAGCTAAAGTGAATAAATCCTTTCTTATCTTAAAATTTTGTGATTGTAAAAAGCGTTTGACGCTTTGGGGCAATTATAACCCAACTTTTATGCTTTCTACTTTCTGCTTTAGGACATGTACTAAATTTCCATTGGGTTTAAAATGAACGCTCAAATGGGATTAAAATTGAACCCTCATATCATTATTTGTTTTTTGGGTTTAAAATTGAATAAGAAAACTTCATATTTCATTTGGTTCTTAAAACGAACTCATCACTGCTTTGAGGGGTTAAAATTTACAACAATTTGTTATATTTTGTGATTTAAAATGTTGTTATTGGATGTGTATGCAATTTTCTCACGCCATTTGGAAACCTTGAGAAACATAAACATTTCGTAACACTTTGCAAAATCATCTACACCTTTCAATTTGGATTAAAATTGAAACCCCTTGCGAGTGTAAGAAAAAGGCATAGAGTGTTCTCTCTTTGTTCATATGAATGAAGATGATTGAACTACAGATGTACTTCCTCACTATTTTTTATATTTAGAGGTCCTACCTCCTTGCATTGAAAGGAGGGAATGACCCAGGCAATAATGAGCTAAAGTAAAGCTCTTCCAAATTGTGATATAAATGTGTGGTTGTAATGAAAATTGTGATCAATGGGAAGAAATACATGATAGTTCTCCCCCAATATATTTATGATGTGTAAATCCCTTGTTCTAGGGGTTGGGAGACCTCTCGATGGAGTTTATCATTGCACCCACTAAACTAGAAGCCCTCACTACAAACCCTTGTTTAGAAGCCAAAAATACTTAATATTTGTTGGTGCAAGAATGGTCATTCTGAAGCCGCCCCACATTCTTACTATTCAATTGTAGAAACAAAAAAATCCTTTTGATATTCGAATTTTAAGGATTTTGAGATTTGGTGGTCCTGAGAAGTGTGTGTCATGGAGGGGAGCCAGTGTTGCAAAACTCTAATTGTTTGCATTGTTTAGTGTTTGGAGAAATCCAAGTGGGGAGTCAAGAAATATAGCCATTTCAAACCTAGGCTTGTAATGATTGTGAGTCAGTTTAATACTTTGCTTGTTTCCAAAATGATGCAAAAATAAACTTTCACTATCTTCCTCAAAATTTCAAACACTTTGGCCTAAATATGGGTACCTCTTGAAAAAGCCTTGATATTGTTACTTTTCCTAAGGATTTTATCCTTAGAGATTTCTAAATATCTTGACTTCTATCAAAATTCATATTTTCCAAAAACAACATAGGTAATTATGGCTTCAACCTCATGATTCTCACAAAATGAACATTATGAAAGTTATGGTGTTTTTGACATAAAAATTTAGTTTGAAAACTTAATCAAGACAAGTGATTGTGGTAAAATAAGCTCATTAAGCAAGATAAATTTACAAATGAACCCCACATGACTATTTGGAGACCGATTGCTTCCGTTGAACAACCTAATCTTTTAGGTGCTAGAATTGAACCAAAATTTGACCTCATTAACAGAGAACAAACCAATCTCATCAGTAGTTTGAGAAGCTTCACTTTTGAAACAAAAGAAACAAATACCTTGTGGAGAAATGCAACAACCATCTTAGACGAAGAAGAGGAACACACTGATATTGAGGTTGAAGGCCCACATCACCACCACCCACGTGGTAATAAATATCTTCCTTTCTTCCATAAACTTGAACTGTTTCTACATGATCTCACGTAAAATCAAGATTCCTAAAGTAAGGTCTACAAGTCGTCATTTTAGACTTAGGCATCTCAATCCAAAAGCTCTCAAGAAACATCTTTTAACACTTCACAAGAATAGAGACAAGTTGGTAGAAATTTTTTATAGAAATGTTTCTAGAAACATTCTAGAATTATATGCATTCTTTTGGAGTCAAAATCCTGGTCCTCTTCATGATACTAAACTCCTCTAAATGATCCATCACACAATCAAAATCCATAGGGGAAGATCTCCATCCCATCAATTCAAACGTAGGTATTGTAGTTCACAGTTTAGTGGGAGGTGGGTGTCAATACTTTATCACAATTGTTACCCCTTGTTAAGAAAATTTTATGCTCAAGCTAGGAGGAAGCGAACAGGTTTAAAGATCCCCATCCATCCTCTCATATAAATCAACATTGGGTCTTTAGGATTTGAACATTTTATAGCTATAGCATCATTCTCACTACCTTGGTCTTGTTAAAACAAAGGTTCACTTTGAGTTAACATTGGGACAAACATCTCACTCACTCCATCAAATTTCATCTTTCACTTCATCCAACTTTGCAAAATTTTGAGTACACCAACATCTTTTGTCTTAAACATCAAATCAAAACAACCCCCTAACTTGGCTATTTTGTATGTGAAATGAATCCTTTTCCATGCATTTAGACAAGTTAGTTATCATCCTTGAATTGGTTCATCTTGAAGTTCACGAGTCTACCCTAAAGATTTACAAGTTCATAAACATCCTTTATCCCAACGTCAAAACATCAAGACTAAGTCAAAATTGTTGTCCCAAAATGTTTGCAAAGATCACTCTCCACATCACTCATCTTTTCATCCCCCATTATCACAATTGATCCCAAAAGACTTAGAGCATCCCTTTTACCTAGATTTGAGTCAACCAGAGAGTTCAAACATCACAAATCACAACACAACTCTCCCAAAGGTGACACAACATTTATGGTAAAGACTAGCTTACAACACAAGAGAATCATGGAGAAATCCAAAGTGACATTTACCTCAAGTGATCCAAATCCTTTAGAATTTGATCCAAGTGTTGACTTTCTCTTTGTGGTATATTGTCCTTGATGAAAAAACTGATTGGTGATTGGCATTATGATACTTGGTGCTCTTTATATTCAGTTTGGAATATTCAGTATTTTGTGGACCATGCTTTGGGTTGATGCATTTGGATGCATTTTTTTATCATATATTGTGGTACTCATCATGTTGAAATTCATGTGCCAATAAAATTTATCTTGTCTATTCAGGTGGCATAAGTTTTTCAGGTGATATCACGGAACAGTTGGTTTCATTTGGACAGGTTGGATCTTCTTTATTGCACATTAGGTATATTATTTCAATTTCTCATTATCAGGTTGATCATGGCATCTTTTACAAGATTCATTTGATTATGTCTTCATGGAATTCTATTGATGGTTGTCACACAATTCTTTGGTGTCAACAGTTATGATACATTATTTGATACATGGCATATTGGATTGGAATTATATTAATGCTTTCTTTGACACTTGAGTTTGATATTTCATTTGACATCATTGGTATATGAGGTTACTATACACTCTTTAGTTGGTTTTGTCATTGCATATCCTCATGAATCTTTCACATTATCTTGGTGTCACTTGCTAGGACACAGTGATTGGTATATATGAAATATTCATCTAGTTCATATGTTT
>VDFB02009207.1:0-44701 GCA_007258455.2 Sequoia sempervirens | reverse complement strand
AAATAGTTGAGTCATTACACTAAGATACATCTCCACCACCATTACCCATATCAACATCATTCCTTGGTTTAGGGCTTTCCCCTTTACCTAGTACCAATCACTCAAACCAAATCAATCCAGCTAACACCAATCAAGCCATCACATAAAATCCTTGGAATATACCATTGACATTGCACCAAAAAATGGTATCTAATCAAATGAAAACATCAATATCGACAAATAAAAATATGGTCTCCCAAGGGCCTATCACTTTGGTCATTCTAACCATTCCTATCATCTCGATCACTCCAACCACTCGTATCACACCCATCATATCTTGACCCCTCACTACCATGATCACTCAAAATGTATCTCAACCACTTGTCACTACATCCACACGATTCCAAATACAACACCACTACCACCAAAACCAAGTGCAATAAATCAATATTGTAACATTGCACTAAAAGCACATCAAGCCTACCAACAAGCACTTCAACAATATCAGGTGGCTCCACAAGCTGCTCAAGCTACCCAAGATGCTCAAGCTTCCCAAGCCTCTCAAGCTACCCAACAAACACAAGCACAAACACAAAAAATGACAACTGTTGAGAACAAGGATCAAGATCAATCCATCACTAAGCACCTTGAAGTTATGTTTACTTCATCCATTGATCAAATCAACATACATCAAGAGTCACTTTTCAGTCATGATCAAAATCCACCAACCAACAATGATCCAATTCAAGAAGTGTCAACATCATTTGACCCCATGATTGAAAATATTGAAATTGTTGAAAACAATGTTCAAGATCTCTCCATCGATGAGCACCTTGAAGATGTTTCCACCCCATCCGATGATCAACTCAACATACATCAAGAGCCACTTTTTGGTGATCTATTTCAAGGAGTGTTAGGATTATTTGATCCTATTGACATAATGCATGATCTGTTAACCATGTTGAAAATGTCTCTACATCACCTTATGAGTTAGAGGACATATCTCAAGAATTTATTCCAAAGCATGATCAAAATTTTTCACCAAGGTCTAGCAATGGTCCTTTCCAAGACATGTTGACATCCTTCGACCTCATGGTTAGAGATACTGAAGGAACCCTGAACTTAACACTTGAGTATATTGAACCACTTACCATGTCTAATGATGATATCTAAGAAACCTTTGTAAGTAATCTATCCTTTGAAACTAATCCATGTCAAGAACTTGATCCAAATCATGTTGAAAGCAACTCTGAAATCATTCAAGATCAAGAATTTGTATCTTCAAGATACTACAATAATATAATGGAAACTATTCTATCTATGGAAGATGATCATATCCATGTAGCACATACTCCTCCATCTACCCATGAGATGCTTTCTACGGATGGACACGTAGATGATCTTCATTCAGAACAAGATTCCTTTACTCCTGATAGTATTACGTGCAAAAAGAACAGAGTAATAACTCCTACAGTCAAACTGAGTTATCAACATTGGGATAAGATATATCCCAAATTTAGACAAAGGACATCAAGTATGAAAATATCAAACATTATCCACTCAAGGAAACAAGTCAGACAAAATAGTATAATCTAGAGTTAGCAGAGCGAAAAATTGAAACAATGTCATCTACAGTAGTAATTTTTCAGAGCATGTTTACTGAACAAGACATCTCAAAATAGGAAGAGTTAAAGCATGAAGGCGCTACTTCCACAATACTAGGGGCAACTTCCTCTCAAGCAAACATCAACATAGGGAGCACAAAGAGTCCTTATGATGAAACTAGAGTCAATACTACAACTAGCCACATCATGAATCTTCATCCACCCATCACCCTATCCACAAATTGGGACCAACGTCAAAAGGAAGATTTGAATAAAAGTACGAAGAACGTTATCAAAGCAAAATAAGTTGAGAAGCATAATGGAAAAATAAAATACAAATGGATACCAAAGAATACAAAGAAAGATCATCCCTATCAAACTCCATCAGTCAAAAAAAATGTGGGGAAAAATAAAAGAAGAAAAAGTATCCATCAAATATGTCCACAAAAGAAAAAATAGGCTTTTCAAGCAATGTACAAGGTATATCAAGTAGTAGGTCCTAATTCCATGCATACTTTCGTATCCACCCATCATTGTTCATCTTCCCAAGTTTGGAGAATCAAGGATTCCAAGCTGTCAACCAAGCCATCTTTTATCCCTAAACACACTCCATCCATGCCTCCATGCATGATATCCAATTCTCACATCGACCGTGTATTGGCAACAACCCTTCATCATAAGGATTCAGCAGACACTCTATCCTGATGTACGCACAAAGACAAAGTTAACTCTAGTATCAACGAAGCAGATCAAGAATCCCAAAAGTTGCATTCAAGTGCATGTATCTTAGCAAAGCAACTTCTTCAGGTAGGATACCGATGGAACATTATGAAAGGGGCATCTACATTGGCAACACCTTGTGATTTAGCATGAGCTTAAAATCTTTCAAAAAATGAAAATCAAAAAAATGAAAATCCAAAAAAATTAGAAAATGGATTGAAAACAATAAAGATAAAAATCATCCTCTAGCAAAAACTATTATGGTGGCACTTTGAGCAAGACCATGATAAAAACCTAACAAACAGGCGTCATGTGTAGAATTGAGCATCTACGTACGCCACTTCAGGTGAAAGCATCTTATCCCATCCATAATAAATCAAGCATTCCATCCATCTTATCCATAATAAATCCATCCATCCATAGCCATTGATCCAATCCATTCGCATATATCTGCATCCATCATCTCAGTTATCTTGATCTTGATGAAGTTTGGGGCACACTTTATAGTTGCTTATGGTAAACGTCTTGACATGGGTCTATTTCATTAATCCTATCCTATTTAGCATTATCCAAATGGCATTCCTTATCTGAACATTATATCTTCTTGTAAGATAATCCTTGGCATCCTTTGCATGCTTTCCTTATCGATGCATCCATACACCTATCCAAGCATCCATCCAAATGGGAATCCATACATTGCTAGACAGTGGGGGAAAATGTTCACATCTTGCTTTAAGAATAAATCTTGATCTATATCCTCCAACTCATGTGGCAATCCAAACATTGGCAAGCATGAAGCCAAACTGGTTAAAGAAGTTGTGATCCAAAATCCAAATCACTAGCCCATGGCATATTTTGACAAGAAGACATTCGTTATCAGTCTTCATCTTTTATCGAACATCAATCCAAGTAATTAATATCAATTACATCTAACACACACTTCAACGTCAAATGAAACATCAAATCATTCAAACAACTTTTGTTCCATATAAAGCTTCATCAATCCTAATCAATCGAATCCAATCAACCCATCATCATCTCGGGATATCATTCCCAATCATTGTGTTGCTTAACATTATCCTTTCATTGTTGTGCAACCTCAACAATGTTATCATCATCAATCCTGAACAATCAATCCTTGCATTGTTGTGCATCCTCAATAATGTTATCATCATCAATCCTGATCATTCAATCCTTGCATTCTTGTGCATCCTCAACAATGTTATCATCATGAATCCTGATCAATAAAATCCTTGCATTGTTGCGCATCCTCAACAATGTTATCATCATAGACAATCCATCGATTCGATCAATCAACCTTAGCTTGGTTTTCAAAAAAATCCCAAACAGAGCATTGATTCCATCACACACATATCAAAATTGTCAAAATCATGTGAAAATCCAAAAACATTAGAAAATCAAAAAATCCAAAAACATCAAAAAATCCAAAAATCCAAAAATAGGCCAAAAATTCAGTCAAAAAGTCAAAAACGGAGTCATCTAGTTGAACTACGTCATCTCTGAGCTTGAATGTAGGCAAGGCTTATCTTTGATCATCCACCGAGACATTTAGGTCAGTCCTATAAGAGTCCATCATAATAAATTGGCATTTCATCATGTATATCTTCATCTGTAAATCGGTCAAGTCGTTAGTCAAACTATATGGTCTTTGCATGTATAACGTAGGTAAGGGTAATCTGTTGATCAGCCTCTGAGACCCCTAGGATAGGTCTTTAGGTTAGTTTCTTGGTCAAAATCTCAGAAAATCCCAAAAAAATTGAAAAATCGAAAATCAAGACATTTGTAAAACCTTGAAAAATACCAAAAATAGCTTCAAAACATAAAAAACATAAAAGACATCCAAATATTTGAAAAAAATCCATCTGTCTCATTTTGCTTGCACCCACAATGAACACCACTCATAATAAACTAATCATCATCCTCAACCTTTGGTGAAACAATTAGAAACAAGTCTAGCAAGTTAAATGTAAAAACTAAAAAGTGTCAAGTCTCAAGTCTAAGTTAGTACATAAACAAGTTGGTCAATTCTTTGTGTTGATAGTCCATCATCCAAACAGTCCCATATCAATCATCTGATAACATCATTTCCTAGGATGAATCCTTCCTACAAGGGGCATTATTTATCAGAAAGAACACTTTGGATAAACGAAATGGCATGCCATCATCCACTAACATGTCCTAGGATGTATCCTTCCTACAATGGGCATTATCTTTTGGCAATAAGTTTTGGTTCTTATCCTTAAAAACACATTCCCTTTTGGCTAGCGGTATGGAAGAACATCAACTTGTTTGTGTGCTTTATCTTTTTCTTTTGACTTATCTTATTGCGCTTAGTCCAAGGACCTCTCGATGATATCCGAATGAAGGATTTAGAGAGATAGGAATGGGGCAATGATCATTATTCCTTTATCTATTGTGCTTTTTGGATGTTCTTGTAAAATAACTTGGCAAATACTTGCTTTGTTAGATATGTATAGAGGATTTTTTGGACATCTTGTTGACTATTGCATTGATTGGTTATACCTTTCTGTGTTTTGGTATGAGATGTTTGAAACTTCTACAATGCATCCTAGCAAGGTTTTTGTATGTCAGGTGTGAATAGGAATAATCCTATCTACTTTTTGAGTCAAAGTCCATCGCACTAGGTACAACGCCATCCTGGTTCTTTATACCTATCTGCTTGTTGGATCCTCTTGTCACCTTCTCATCTTCACGCTAACATAACATCACCAATGCATCCATCATGCATCCATCCTGCATCCATAAAACTATCAAGCATACCACATATCAGTCATATCATACATAATAGGAAACATCAATCATTTCACATGCATTGCATTTGCATCATCATTATAACATAGATCTATTAGTCTAAGGATCTGCATAAATCATACATTTGTATAATCATAGCATATCGTATCATCCATCTCATCCATCATCACATCATATCATCATTTAAGTTGTTTAGGATAATATAGATTTGTTATTCTATGCATCTTAAAAACATCTCATTTGCATCATCATCCATAGCCAACCATTTTGAACCTCTTTATCCCGAGATTGACCTCCAAATTGAATCTTTTTGCTCGATCTCTCGAGGGGTAAATGTACCAGTGTACTTCTTTCCGCTGGGGCATCTGAAAAATTAGAATTTTTTTCAATTTTGATCATGGCAAGTTTATTCTTTGAACCAATGCAACAAGTACATTGCTTCAAAGAGGGGCAAAATGTAGACATGTGAAATTAACATCGTGCACCCAATTCACGTTCATCTGCTCATTAAATAAATCAAACACAAAAAATCCATTCATTAGGTAAGTTAGGTCTTTAGTCCTAAGGTTATTCATTTAAATAAATCAAAGGCTCACATCATCCTTTAATTAAATAAATCAAACTTTATTTAATTAAAATCTCAAAAGTCATTTCCCATCCCTTTTGATTTAAATAAATCAAAGTATTTAAATCAAATAAGTCAAAATCATCTAATCATCATTAAGTGAACCTAATCCTAATTAAACTAACCTAACTACCCATCACATCCTCTAGATATTCCCACTTTCACAAATAAATCCATTTATTGATTTATTAAAATCAGTGTTTTCACTCAACATGGCATCTTCCCTCAAATTTGAATTCAAAAGCAAGTTGAAAGGTACATCCAACAAGGAATTTAATGGGTCTTACATGTCTCTTACATGTCCCTTGCACAAGTCAAACTCAGCATTAACTCTCATTTAAAATTTGAAATTTCCCCCTCTTGGTCATATTTCCCAAATCCTTCACATCCCTCAACCAATGGCAAATTGACAAGTGGCCTATCCCCATTGGCTTATCTTTAGTCCCACATTTCTCTCTCATAAGCACTCTTCATATTTGAAAATATATAAATGAGAAGCTTCATATTTTATCAAATCCTCCACAACTCCACAATCTTAGCATTTCATCTATAGTCATCATGCAAGGTCACTCTCTTCATTTGAGAATTGATTTTGTCCACAACATCTAATTCATATCAATTTCATCATCAAGCTTAAGCAACGGCTGGGAAAGGGCTATTTTCTACAATAGCACCAATCCAATATGAGATAAATATGTTTCATGTTTCTTTATAGATGTTTTAGTTAACTTGTGATTGTATTGCATTTTAAAAAGCATGTTGCATTATCTGATATGGATGTTTAAGATTTAGTTTGTTTTTAAAATGCTAACAATTTGTAGATTTTGACATCCACAAGTTTAAAGTGTTGTAAAGTGTTGTAACCCAATTTCATGCTTTTCTAAGATTTTTATTAATAATTAGGCCTTCTTATGCTTTAATTTTCCCTATTTTACATCCACAAGTCTCATTTATGTGTATTTTTTAGAATAATCCTAAAAAAATAGTTTAAAACATCAAAATCTGAAAAGCCCAGCTCAAAAAGCTAAGATGGGACTCATTTACCATTCTGGGAAAATGAGTCCCCTTAGGTGGGACCCATTCCCCAAGAGTGGTGAATGAGTCCCATTTAAGCAAAAATAAAAATTCATTTAAATCTTTAGTGAGATTTTATTCTCCTAGATTCAATGTCAGCTTGTAGTGTTGTAATTTCAGGAATTCTTGCATAATTGAGTATAAATACAAGGTTCTTTCACTCATATTCACACCTAGAATTCAAGAGAGTTCACAAGAGCATTCAAGAGCATTCATGGAAAGATTATCAAGCATTTTAGAGCAGCATTCAAGTGTCAGTCATCATGTCAAATATTTCATCCATTATGTTTGTTATTGTGCTAATAATTATGATGTAGGGTTTATGATTCAAGAAAGTGCTTTATACAAGATCTATCTTGTTCAAGAAAGATTCAAGAACCACACCATTGCAATCATTCCAAGCATATTTGTAGGACCTTATTGCTAGGGTTTGGTGAGTTGCAACATTGATATTTGGTCATTCATCATTCTCCATTTATATTTGCTTTCATTTCAAGGTTTAATTTCCAACAAGGGTTTTGACCAAGGAAAACCCCTATCCACTAACCCCCCAACATTTCCCCCTCTCCTTTTTGTGTGATTTATAGGTCTAGGTTGCATATTTCATATGGAGCAAGATTGGAGAAAAGTTGTGAGTTGTTCAAAGTGGTCAAAGTTGTCATCAAGCCTTGGAGAACCTTAGAGAAGACCTACAAGTGGAAAATATGATACAGAGCTAGGAGGATTCAAAAAAAAAATCTCAAAAATCTTTCAATAATAATCCAATACAATCTTTGTATAACACATGCTATTAGGCAATGCATATCACATTGGAAACATAACTATGGAAGCCCACAATTTAATGCAACAAGCAATTATTAATAACTTCCACAAAACAATTAATGAATCCAATCACTCCAATGAGATTGAATAAAACATAGTTATAGAATTTTTCTCCAATTTTTATTAAGATCCAATGGTGGAAAAGAAAGATATTACATTTTTCTCAAAACTACATTCACTAGGTTCCTAGGCTACAAAGCGGGTTTGTGAGTTGGGAGATAAAACAAGACCTTGGGGTTCTAAAACTTGGAAAATCCTAATTTTTGATGCCTTTTCTAAGACTATTTCAAGTTTCCTTGAGTTGGTGGTGAGTTTTTAGAGAGGTTCCTTTGGAAAAAGAGGCTAATTGGGGCTTCAAAACAACAAGAAAATCCATTTTGGAGGAATTGTTTTGAAGGATTCTTGTGCACTCATTTGATATGTTATGTGTCTTGAAAATGGGTATCTGAATCACCCATGAGTTGGTTAAGTTCTATGGAATGTTTCTAAGTTAAGGTTTGAAAACTGGGTTCCCAGTACTACTAGAGTTGAAGGGTGAAATTTGGGAATTTGTGTTTCTAATGATTGTTGAACTTGAATGATTGATTGAATTTCTTTATATCGTCATCTTAATTTGTTTGATTCATCCTAAAATAAAATTATCAATTAGATTAAGATTGAGTCTCGTGGGGTCTACATTAGAGAGCTCTAATACCAATTTGATGTAAAGTATGCATCAAAATCGAAGATTCGAATCCAAAAACTAGTCTAGAAGAGTGGAGTAGATAGAGAAGAGAAAAATAATCCTTTGAAGTTTCAAAAAATCCTAATTGGATTGATTCACCACTTTTGGCGAATGAGTCCCAGTATAGTTAGTCAATTTTTAGGACTTTACAGATTTGGATACCTTATATGCAGATTTATGTTCTTGCACATTTTCCTAGAAAGTGAACTAATTCACCTAGCTTGGAGAATGAGTCCTAGTCACTAGTAAAAGAAAATTTTCCAAAATTCTAGACCTCCATTATGCCTTCTCTGGATTCCTAGGTGCACACTTTATGTTTTATAGTTTTTTTGTTTGGTTTTTTTCACTTTTATAGGCCATTTCAGAGTGCATCACATTCAATTGCGGTTTAGTATTGCATCTTGCATTTCATTATCATTTCCATGTCTAAACTTGGCAATGAACCCCTTAGTAGTTTGCATTCATCCCCTAGGACAACCACACTATAATATTTCTTTCCCCTTTTGCATTGAGATCTTTAGGGTTACCCTTGAATGAAATTGAGTTTATGGGTATGCTCTATGACCAAAAATATATGATAGCATTCATCCCACAAAATAACCATTTCATTTTGGTGAACCTACATGTAGAACATTTCATTTTCTAATTTGGAGTACATTTTCATCCTAGAATTAGCTTGCATTAACATTACATTAGGTAACTTGCATTCTAGGGTTTTAAATTTTTCATTAGTGAAAGCTCATATAGCTTGAATTTTTGTGTCTAATTTCATTGAAAATCATTGAAAATCTACATTTGCATCTCAGACATAGATCAAAAAACATAAAATCCAATTGAAAAACTCTATTTTTTTTGAAAAAACTCATCCCTAGGACTCATTCACCACCTTGGGTGAATCAATTCCTTTGCATATATTTCATTGCATTTTCTAGAATTTACAGTTCAATTTTTGAGTTTCCATTTGTTGTTATTGATTCTCTATTTCAGTTTCCAAAATTTATGTTTTAATCATTTCATTGTTCTTAGCTTACATTACTTTCACTTTTCATTTAGTATCCCTTCCATAAGTATTTAGTGTACTATTTCTAACACTATAGTGAGATGGAGTTTGAGACTCGTTTCTTCTCACAAAAAAACATGTCCTTGACCTCATGGAAAACATAGTTCAAATCTTTGGAAAATACCATACCCCAACCACTAGCTTCCCTATACCAGCAGGCAATGTCACAAGCCAAGGAGGAACTCAAATTCCTCCTTCCACAACAATTTCCTCAATACCTACCTATACCAACCCACAAGTCACAACAATAATGCAAAATAGTAATGTGACTCCTTCCTTGGGTATTTATGCCAGCATCCCTAGTTCTTTTGTGGCATCACACATTATATCTCCTACAACTTTACAACCCACAAGTGTTCCATTTACTTGTCCCATGAACACATGCACCCCTTCACCACTTTCACTTCCATCTCATAACACAAGCAATGAACCCCTCATTAATCAACTCTTCCAAACCATTTCATCCCTCCAAAAGCAAGCTGCCACCATCAATCAAAATCAAAATGGTCCACCTACATATTATGTTAGAAGTAGTCCATTGTTCTTGGAGATATTGCAAACACCGATGCCACAAAGAATATAAGTGCCTATATTTGAGAAATACAACTCAGAAAGGGAGATCCTTCTACCATGTCAATGCTTACACCTCCTTCTGTAGTGACTTTGTCCTCTATGATAAACATTTCACTAAGCTTTTTCCTAAGGCATTGAAAGATACTGCCTTGAAAAGGTTTTCTTCTTTACCTAACAAATCAATTTTTTCATTCAATGAACTTGTTGAGGTATTTTTTTATCATTTCCAAGTAAATACGACTCCTAAGATGACCTTGGCTGATTTGATGAGATGTAAGAAAAAATAAGAAGAAAAGCTAATTAAACTTTTCTCATGCTATCAATTGCTTTATTCCCAAATTGATGTCAAGGTTCCTGACCCTCACCTTGAAAATATTTTTATAGAAAATTTACACAATAACATTCAATACAAACTCTCCATGATTAAATTCTCATCTTTTATCCACTTGTGTACTACCCTCCATGACTATCAACATTTGATTATTAGTCAAGATACAAGGTCCAATTCTAGCCAAACTAAGAATTTTGAGCCTGCAACTGAAAAAAATTCCCAAACTTTTAGAAAATATAATAAAGGGTTCCTTCAATTCAATCCTCCTAAACAAAAAACTCATAATGTCAATAACCAAATAGTTGTTGTCAAAGCCTCGATACCCTTTAGCTATCGTGACCCAAAATAGCAATTCACTCCCTTACTCTATACCCTTCATAACACAATGTCCCAACTCTTATAATAGAAAATGATTACCTTGCCTCCCATCAAAATACCTGACCCCAATAAGCCTTTACCCTCGAGATTTAGATCAAATGATTATTACCACTACCATCGATAAAATGAACATGAAATGGAACATTGCAAGCATCTTAAACATCTTGCACAAGACATCACCAATTTCGATCATCTTTCCATTGGAAGTGTTAATGATCAAGGAAAAAAGTGTCCCCCTCCTAACCAAAACTTGCAAATATTTACCACCCCCATGCCTAAACATAATATTTCATTTTTCAAAGCTAGTGAAGCTAGAAAGAATGATGTGATGAATGTTGATACAGATAATGATAACACTAATCCTACTCAACATGATTCAATAGATAATGATCCTATAGATGAAATGGTAGGAGTGATATATGTCATTCCTCATAAGGGTCAAACTAAAAATCATCTTGGAATTGCTTTATTCTCTAAGGAAAAACTTAAACACGCACCTGATGGTCCTCTATACATATCCAGTCATATCCATGACAAGCCCACCAATGGGATACTAATATATCCCTCCTATGGTGAGAATTTGTTCAACAAGGAATTCTTACTTTTGCATGAGATATATCATGGACCAAGACACATAATGGTTTTTCTTTCCCTACAATGGGATTGATCACCTTACCATTGCAAATAGTACCAACAAAATTAGATGTCTCATTCTTCACCATCCCATAGTCAGACCAATTTCATGTGAAGCTAGGCCATCCATGGCTTGGATCCATGAAAGTCCTCCCTTTGGTTGTGCATAAATGCTTAAAGTTTCCCTTTGAAAATGAATTATTCACTGTCCACCATAGTGGCTTTAATCCATTTTCCTCTAAAGGTGGCTTTTTTGTAGATTCCTTCTAGCCTAAACCTATGAAACCTATCAAGCCATGAGAAGAATTCTTTTCCTTGTCCTATCAAAAGTTCAAGGAAAAGAAGATAGTAGAACTATCCCTCTGAAATATTTCCCCATCCACCTCTGATCCTACCATCCTTGATGAAACCATGCTTGAACCTAAACAAGTCCCAAATGACCAAGAACAACCTAAGATATAACCTTCACCTAGCCTGTACAAAATATCAAGAGACATTGACAACAACCCCATCACACCTCCAAGAATAAAATAGGTTTACAAAGTCAAAGAAAAAGCAGTTGAACAATCTCTTGTGGTTATTTCCCTTCCTCCCCTTAGGGAAGAAAATAAACCTATGGTTGATCAACTCTCTCCTACACAAATGCAACTTGAAAACAAAACTAAAAGAAATAACGGTGCTAGAGAGTGTAGACATAGATGTCATGCCACTTGTCACATGTTACATGAATAATTAAACAAAGAAAATCAAAATAAAAACTTGACTGAAGCAATACATGACCATCCCCCCTTCCTTGAAAAGAAACAAATCCAATACAACAACCACAAAAAGAGTTCAAATCTTCCATGTATATTATCATTTGTCCTCCTGTGGTGGTTAACTTGGATGATGCTGATGAGATCACTAAAATTGAAAAAGAGGTGCATAATGAATTGAATACATTGTTTTTCTCTTCCATGAGATTAGAGGAAAAATATCCTATAAAGAGTTTTGAACTTGATGCTACCCATAGTTCGGAACTTTCTCTTTTCCCCTTAGCTAGTTTCCTTCCTTTGTTATACAATTAAAGTGATTGGGAGGTGGATGACCTGCTTTAAGTTGATTCACTTGTGCTTTACTATTCTTTCGCATATAATTTTTGCATTTTCATTTTCTATTGCATGATTTCATGTGTGTAATGTGATCCCCCATGATGTTATGTTTGATGCTCTCTCTCTTTGTGGCATTCCTCTATTTGTACCTTCATTCTTCTCTATGTTGTAAATCTTTTCACTTTTATCTTTTTTATCATTTGTATTGTGTTTTCCTTTTGGGGATGATGCAAGGCATCGATACATCCATGTCTCTTCCATGTTGAACCAAAATTCTTTTTCCTTTTCTCTTTTCTTTTCTTTGTCGTATGTTTTCCTTTTGGGGATAATGCAAGGTGTCGAGACATTCATTTCTCTTCTATGTTGACCCAAAAGTCTTTTCCCTTTTCACTTTTATTTTCTTTGTCTTGTGTTTTCCTTTTAGGGATGGAAAAAGGTGTCGAGACATTTGTGTTTCTTCCATGTTGAACCAAAAGGTATTTCATTGTTTTCTCTCTTTTTGTGCCATTCTTCCAGTTCTTGGTGAAAGAGAAGCAATCATTGAAAATCATGAAATTCTTGTGTCTTCCCCCTTGGAAAGATACTATGACACATGAAGTTGAGATCATGGCCACTACTTTACCTAGTCCCCATTCATCTCCTAGCACCTCCCCTATTTGTGAAAATTCTTTAGTGAATAAGGATACAATCATGAATGATCATGAAAAAGACATTTGTGTGGAGGATATGATGATATTAAGATATCTAGTAATTGAGAGCTATGATAATCCTACCTCTCCTACTTGGGAAGACATTATAGTACATGGGGATGTAAATATAGATAAACATGACAATCAAACCTTTTATTCTCCTATTATCTTCTCTAGACATGAAGAAAATAGTTTAGTGTTAGAAGATATCCTTATTGAGACTCATGAGAGTCTTATCCCCCCTTTCCTAATGCCCCTACCATTTTGGAAGACCTATTTGAACACAAAATTTCAATCATTGGTAATAATGAAACTCATAGTTATCATTCTCTTGATGCCTCCCCTATGTGTGATGAAGCTACCTTGCAACATCTAACCATGAAATGTGATGAACCTCTTGTTTGTTAGTTTCCTAAATTCTCTCCTACTAGGGTAGATATCCCGGCACAAGAGAATGAGACCTCAATGAAAAAAGATGAAATCATCTACAATCACAACAATCAAATTTCCCCCTCTCCTAGTACCTCTCTTATTGGTAAGGAAGATTTATGGTGTTACAAGATCCCATTGATGAGAATCATGAGAAAAATATTATTGAACAAGGAAACAGGTCATCATTGACAAGCAAGAAAATCCAACCATGGTTCATTCTCTTTCTTGTGATGAAGTCATTTTAGAAGAACCGACCTTTGAATTTCAAGAACATTTAGTTTGTGGTTCTCCTAAAAACTCTCCTACTAGGAAAGGTACCATGGTGCAAGCAAATGACAACATTGAAAAACTTGTTTCAAACAAAATTAATATGGCTTCCTTAGATGAAGATGATGAAGTGAAATTAGACTTCTCTTCACTAAGATATCATAAAACAAATGATAAATCCTTTGACATTGTACACTTTAGACAACCCTTCACAACAACCATAGAAAAATGAAAGAAAATTGAAGAAGACACAAAGTTATTGGAAGATGCTACAAAAACCTTTGAGTTCATACCTATATTCATGGGAGAATAAAAGATCATAACAAAATAATCTAAAAAAGGGAAAAGAGAAACTAGTAATGGCAACACAAGATTCAGAACTATTCACTTCAACCAATTTAAAAGAAAAGACAACATCCAAAACAAACATTGAGGAAATTGAATAACCATCAAATTTGAAAGAAGTGTGAAAAATTTACATAAGAGGTTTTGAACTTATGAAGCAACTTGGGAAAGGAAATGATGCTATAAAACAAGGTATCCATGTCCGCAAAATGCAAAAAATCACTAATGATATTGGTTATTGTCCCTCAAAACAAAATCCTTCATTCAATATCAACACTATTGCAAAAGATTCTTCCAAGAAAAATTTAACTTTGATGCACCCTAAACTAATAGATATCTCATTAAACATCTATCGAGTTGACACCTTATTTACTTATCATAATAATAACGTTAGTTTAACTTCTCTTTTCCATGCAATAGTTGTAGGATCATACTATACTGACTATTGCATGTTTTACATTCATTGCAAGTTATTCCCTTTTTCCAAGGAGCAACATATCATCATCCATTCTAGGTTCACCCTTTTCCTACACTAAGTGGGGGCAAGGGGGTTAGTTAGCCTTCTCCTCGTATGTCACTTTTCATTGACTCTTTTGGATAGTTGATCATGTTTCATGTAGATATAAGAGAAATCTTGGGATGTGGATGACATGCCTTAAGTTGGCTTGCATGTGACATGCTTATCCATGATGTAGTCTAATTTGGAAACATATGACTTGGCATAGGGATTTCCAAGTTGGCTCTCATGTCTTCTTTTATGTTAGCATTTATCATTGGATACTTTAAAGCAATTGTTCATAGTGATGGTGTAGCAACCACTTTAAAGTGGGGGCATATATAGATGACATTTTTGGAAAAATTTCATGGTGTGATTTTCCTTTTTCTTGTGACGTGTCCTCTTCTTGGTGGTGTCATTGGGTTTCATGTCATCCAAGAGTGTACGATCTACCAACATGGCATGACACAAATGAGGCATCCCATGGCCAATGATCTGATACTTTTGACTTTTCCTCTCTTTGAGACATTAGTCACAATGCTCCCTAAGAAGACCCTTACATGAAGAAAGAAAAATCCCCTTTAACAAAATTTTCACATGATATTCAAAATTATTTACAAACAGAATTACATTGTGGTGCCTTATCAAATTTCTCAAGAGAATAAATTTGGTATGGTTAGTATGATGGGAAGCTGATGCACTAGCATGACTTCCTTGTTATATGGTGAGAAGCTAAAACACTAGCATGAATATCTCACTAAACAACTTCTTTGGGACAACTCAGCCCACAGATGACCTGATGTTCCATGGCCCTAGAGTGAGCGCATGTATTTGATCCACCTCATTTTTATTCTTTTATTTCTTGATATTGCATGTTTTTGTATCTTTTTTTGTTGCATATTATACACCTCATGTGTGTCCTTTTGTGCTTATGTCAGTTTAACTTAGGCTCTTGGATATTGGGGGCTTGACAACCTACTTGACCTTTGTTATCATAGACCATACGCATTAGTACACTTTGACCCCTCTTAATTGTCTACTTTAGTTTGAATTTGAAGCAAGTTCATCCTCTCACTAAAGTGTGGGATATATGTAGTAATTGAAAAAGAACTTCCTTTCTTGATTTGTGAAAAAATAATGATAAATTGGACTTAATATCACCTTGTTCTAATGTTTTGAGGTGTTTTACACATCCACATTAGATCTTGGGCCATTTTAAAGCTAAATAAATATAACCCTACACTAATTTAATGTTGTAAAGTGTATTTATTCACACGTTCACATTGAATTTAAGGGGATTGTAACCTATAGTGGACCTAATCTAGTGTTGTAATGTGTTTTACACATTCACATGGGATTTAGTGCACTTCTAAGCTAAATAGACCCAATTGTGCCTTAATTTAATGTTGTGAATTGTATTTATTCACACTTTCACATTAATTTTTGGGACCTCTTGTGTCTATGACCTTAAATCATCATTAATAGGCCCCTATGGCCCCATATTGTAAATCCCAAGGAATACTTCAATAAAAAACCCAACAATATCAACTTACAATCTTAATTTCTTAACTCCTTGACATCCTAGCTGGTAAAATAGCCCCTATGGGACCCATTCACCACTTTGGGAAAATTATTCCTACCCTAGTGGGACTCATTCACCCAGGATGGCGAATGAGTCCCATTCAAGCTATTTACAAGGTTTCAGCAAGAAAAGCTTGGTTTTAAGTTCAAATTTCTCCTATGTCATCCTCCAAGATTGAAATAACAGTCATTTGAGTGGATTTCCTATATAAATGAGCTTCCAAATCATTTATTCATCAAGAATTCATATTATCAAGTCAAGCATTCAAGAGTTAAAGCATTCCAAGTCTTCACAAGATCATCAAGATAGCTTTCAAGATCATTTTTAAGGCATTGAAGGGAAATATTCTTCATTAATTATTGTAGCAATTCAATATCCATCATCATGGAAAGGTCCTAATTGCATTATTTCATGCTCATGCTTCATTATCTTATTTCATCATTTTTGTTTAATTACCTAAAAGGGTTTTGACCAAGGCAAACCCCTATTCCCTAACAATCAACACTTTTTCTCTCTCTCATTGTGTAATTGTAGATCTAGGTGCTTTGAAGACTTGAATATCATTGAAGATTAGGCTACAAGATTTTTGGAGTTCTCTCCCCATTTGCAAGGTCATAATATTCACTAAAAGGTCATCCACAACCCTATAATCATAGCTTCAAATCTGGGAACGTAGAAGAACAGAAAGAGTAGACTGAGAGGTGTATATTAGAATGTTGAATTTCCAAAAAAGCCAAACTAGACTCATTCACCACAAGTGGCGAATGAGTCCCACTATAGGTTTTTTCAAATATCTTTGTAGATTTGGATAACCATCTTCCTGAAACCTGCTTTCATGCAAAAATATAGAATTGGGACCGATTCGCCCAGAATGGTGAAGTCCCACTAGGTCAAAAAATAAGACTTTTCAAAATTTGAGAACTCGTCTAGGTCATCTCTAGATTTTCCATGTGCGCATATTCTATTCTATAGCTTTTTGTTTTTTCCTTCTTGCATTTCTAGATCATTTAAATCAAATTTTCATTCAACTAGGGTTTTTCATTTCATCTCGCATTTCAGTGTATTTTCCAAGTTTAAACTTGGTGGTGAACCCCTCTTGTAATTTGAAATCATATCATAGGATACCTTATTGTCATATCTCTCTCTCCATTCTTTATTGGATTGAGATCTCTAAAGTGTCCTTGAGTGTAGCAAGTGTGAAATAGGATCCCTATCCTTGTGAATATGCCTCAAAGGTGGGGAGCATCCATTTCCATTAACTACAACAAAATCAACCTTTATTTTGAGGTTGTTTAACATGATACCAAATTTATCATACCCTTCCTTAGCAATGACAATGAAATAAGAAAATAAAAATTGTGGAGCAATGGGGGAGCCCTTTTCTACATCTCTAAAATTTTCTTTATCCATGGCATCTAATTGCCACATGATCTCCATAAAAGCCAACCAATTAGAAACATAAACAAGAAAATAGTGTGGGGGCACCTTGGCTCCATAAAACCTGATGGAAGTATAGTGGGAGTGTAAATGCCAGTCACACAAATTGTGATTGTGCTTTGTGTATTCTCTAAATTATAGGGGTCTTAATATGTCCTTAATGCTCCTTGAAAACCTATATACTGCCTTCAAACCCAGACTCTCCACTACACCAAATTTGAAGTCATTACAAAAAGTAGAATAATTAGACTCTAGGAAATTTTTGTCCCAAACATGTGTCAATGTATGCACAGGGAGACCATTATCCTGATCATTTTTTTCTCTCAATTTCATAAAGTTCCTCCATGCCTTTCAGTCCATCCACAAAATGATGTGCCTCAATAAAGAATAATGACTGAAAGTCAAGCGACATCTTTCATCCCTCAACTCTACCAGATTGTTTTGAAGTTTCTCTACAAGATAGGCTACATAGTAAAACCCTTTGTTTGAGTGTTTCCTTTGGATATCTAGTTCTATCACCATCATTGCAACACTCACCCTTACATCATACTTCCTTGCAAGAACCTGACATAGACAGTAGTCTATGTTCTTGAAGTAATCCTCAAATTCATCACATTCAAAGGGATCTACATCCCTTAGATAGAACCATACATCTCTTTTGTTTTGGTCTCTTCTCTTGTTCCTTGGAAGCACATTTCTTCTATATCCATTTTTTTTTCTCATATTCTTCAAAGATTACAACAAAATTGATTGAAATGGTGGCAACAAGATCCAGTTTGAAGATCTCCAAAATCCCAGTCCTTGAGATATCTAGTTTTGGGGTTTCATTTATGCTTAGAAGAATCCTATCCTTTTGATTGTAGTTCTTTGAAATCTCCAGTACTAAACCATACTCTACAAAAACATTAGGAACAAGGGTATGTGCAGGATAATGATGGGCCAAAAAGTGGCAATATAATGGGTATGTGGCTAACGACTTTTTTTTTACCCAAAATTGATGAAACGAAAAGGGTTTTTAAAGGAGATTCTCAGCTTTCCAAAAATATAAGTTGTGCTTTACTTTGAATTTAATAAGAAACTATTATTCATTTTCTATTCAAATTACAACTAAAGTCCTCATTGATAAGCTGATTGAAAAATATGTATAGATTTCAAACAGTATCACATTTTTTGAATACAAAACATGCATCGCATTCTATGCTTCGCATACTATAGGATTAAAAAAAGGAAAATTGAATTTCATGAAGTTTTGACCAAGTTAAGGTGGTCAGATATACAAGTTTTTTATATTTTTTAAAAGTTGTAATAAAAAATTCATAATTAATTATTTACTTGGAAAAAAATATAAAAAAATATGCATCACATTGGGACATGAGTCATCTACTTATATCTAAAATCTTATAAAAAAATATTATCATTTTATTGTGGTTAAGGTGGTCAAACAGACACCTACTTCTTATATTTTCCCTAAAATTTAAGTACTGCTGCAATGAAATTTCAACTTTTCACCAAATAGATTTTTTTTATTTAAAAAAAACCTAGTTGTTTAGAAACTACATTCGATTTGATACAGATTCCATTCTTACATATTTTTGAAATAATATAGATAACTTATTCAAACTTTTACGTCAAGTTTCCTAACTTTTATTTTTCTGAATTTTTTGCAACTTAAGGGCCTATTTTTTCCATGATGATCCTGGACATACCCACAACTAGATTCCCAAGATCAAAGTCCCACAAGTGGTAAGTTGGAAAATTTTCCCCTCTTATATTGAAAGCATATAGAAATAAATCCCACCCACTTTGTCATAGCGCTACTTCTCCTAGATTCCCCTTTCCAAATCCTGCAATATTTTGGTCATGAAACCTTCTCCTCTTGCCCTATTTCCCACTAGCTTTTCCCTAGGAAGTGCCTCTTGAGGGTCACCCTCCATGAATGGGTGAAATCCCTTTTTACGCACTTCTTCTCAAAAGCCTATGAAACTTTTGACTATTGCACCTCAGCATTAACCTTTTTTTCTAGGTTTTTCCATTGGCTTGGATGATTCACTTCTTGACTCATTTTTAATAGATTACAGAGGGCTAGGTTTTTACTGAAATTGAGATAAGAAACTAGGGTTTTACTAAAAGTGGTTCAACAAAAATCTATGCAACTAAGCCTATTTAATTTTCTTTAAAATATAAACTATAGCTAACAATTCAACTTTTACAATTAGGAACAATATTTGTAATAAACCCTAAGAAATGCTTCATTTTCCTAAAACTAGTCAAATTTTATATCAATTCCAATCCTACTAGAAAATTAACACAAAGAGGTAAAATATTCACTTACTCGAGAACCCTAAGCTTTTTTCCTTCTAAATTTACACATCTGAGGTCTCCGTCTTTATGTTCTCCTTTGAATTCTTGCAAATATTATGTAAAAATGAATAATTAAATCATTTATGAACTTCAAATGGAAGTAGATACACCATTAATGGTAAGGGATGACTCACACGAGTGAATAGGAGTGCTTTGAAACTTAGTTCATGTTTGAATTCTCATTGTTGATCAATTTGTTTTAAAACATGATAAATGGTTGTCCATACTCATTTCTCATCGTTATTTACCTTTTGGTGATTTGTTGTGAATCCATGATGTGAACACTTTGTGCAATGTCCTATGGTGATGCCATGTAGCTACTTTAAAAATTTTCCAATAGCTTTGTTTGCAATTCCATCACTCATTGCCAAAATGATTTTTCTTTTAAGAGTAGCAAATTGTGATGTGAAGAGAATCCATGATGGGAAGAATATTTCACAATATATCCCTTGAATCTCCCATTTCTCATCATTGAAATGATACTCATGTTTAGGATTATAACAACGATGCATTAAGACTATGTGATGAGAGAAAAGATTATAGCCCTTTATCACTCATCACTATTTCATTTCCTTTAGAAAAATGAAATCTATGATACATAGGATGTATGTGATGAATTTACAACCTTTTATCAAAATATCCCCTTTTACATATTCCTTTCTTATCTTTCTTTGTAGTAGCCCATCACAAATCATGCTTTTGATATGAAACTTTTGATACAAGACCATGATATAATGGAGCCATGTGATGTGTATTTAGCATATCTTGGGTATATTTTTCATTTTCTATCATCTTGCATCACTCATAGCTATTATGTTTGTTAGAGATAAATATGTATTAGTGATGTGAAGGAGTGAGGTGATGGCACAAGATTAGGGAAAGTGGAAAAATCTTAGCCACTTAGTATGTGCATCACACAAAACTTTGGGTGAGTAGCTTTGTGATTAGCACTATGAAAGGAAACACCGATGAGTGGGATGTGAGACATGCATCGTAGAAATGAAACAATCAAGCAGTAAACATATTGTGATGAATTAGGGTGCCACGATAAATAAAACGCATTCATTACATATCATTGAAATGAAATGAGTGGGTGACATGCAATCAATAATGTGAATTAGGCTAGCAATGTGAAGGGAAATGCAAGTCATTACTTATCACACAAACAGATTAAGTAGGAAATTAACAATTAGTGATGGGAAGAAATCAATACATCGTGCATTATAGATATGAAGCCAATACGAAAGAGGCTAAGTATGATGGTCATTGGGAATGTGATTGTTATCACTTAAGTGAGATAATTATGCACATGTTTAAAAGTTACTTTTAAAAGGGGATCACCTAGGTAATATGAGTAACCAATGCATAAAAAATATAAGATGTAAGTCCAACTTAGGATAATATAAGTATTTCAAGGTTCCAACCATAGGAAAACATTAGACCATGAACCAAGATATATCAAAGAGGGATTAGACCAAAAGGGACCAATTTTTCAAAAGAGAAGTTGATAAACAGTAAACCCTAAAACTCAAAACCTTGTCCAAAGGATAAATAATCAAGACCAAAAAATTTAGCCAGATATGGACATAAAATTAGTGGAACACAATTTTTTTTTAGGGGTTCCACCAAAATGTTCATAGAGAGAATTCTTCCACTAGCTAGCGGAAGAAACATGACAGAGCCACAAGAATGGTCATGAGCCAAGTGTATAGTAGTAAAACAACATCTATAGCAAAAAGGAATACCTTCACAATCAACCAACAGGGACCAAGACCAACCATTAACTTGGAGAACTACCTCACCAAGTAAGGCCTTAGAAAAATCTACCTCCATAAAAATCTAAGCAAAGGAGGTGTGAGTAAAATTCTTGGAAGCAATAACCACTTTCAAGAACCTACCAAGAGCATTACTAATTCCATCATAAGAAAAGGGGCACTAGAACTATAAGAGAAGATATGGAAATCTTTCCCAAATAAGAACAACATCAATGGGATCCTTCAAAAGGTTAAAGGAATAAACCCAAGGCCTCATGGTTAGGGAGTGACAATCCCATTCCCACAAACCATAATCTAAAACTGCCTATCTATCCTCAGGAGAACAAAACAAACGACAAAAGAACCTCTTATAAAAGGATAAATATCCATTGAACCCTTCACTAATAGAGACCAATGTTTTGATATCCAGAGGTACAAATTACGGAGGCAAGGCCACAAATGAGAAAACATGCAAATAAGAGTAGTCTAAGAGTAGAAATCAATGTGTTTAAAGACATCCTTACCAAGGGAACTAATAAGAATAACATCTGCACACTGAAGAGGATCCATAGAGCCCTCCCAAAACCTGTTGGTTCACATAACATCAACAAAAAAATGTGGAAGAAAGCCATTCATTACAACAAGGGAACCCATAACAACACCCACATAAGGAGGTTTCTAGGAAGCCGCATCCACCAAACCTAAAGAAAAAACATCAGCCATGAGATCCACAACTAGTGCACATCTAGGTGGGAAAGAATCAGTTGATCGAGAAGGATGACAACCAATCCCATTCAAACTATAGGTTGGGTAGGAAGAATGGGGGGCATCCATAATGGCTTGTTAAGGTTATAATTTTGTTAACTTTTATGATTTTATTTTATTAAACTCTAATTTAATAATAATGAATAATATTTTTTATTTTCATATAATTAAGATAACATTATGATTTTTATAATATTAACAAATAGATAATTGCTTGATATAGATTACAAAATATTCATTTATACATACTAATTATTTAATGCAAAAAAATGAATCCAAACATGTAATTATTCTTCATTAAAAAATAGTACTAAAGAAAAATAAAATAATATAATTAAAATACTCCACTAAATTAAATAGTTCTAAGGAAATATAAAATAACTCTTTATCCTAAAACCATATAAATCAATTTTATAATTAAATAATTATACTCCATTAAATTAAATAGTTCTAAAGTAATACAAAATAATTCTTCACCTTAAAATTACATAACTTAATTTCCTTAATTAGATTCACAGTTTAGTTAGTGTTACGACAATTAGGGTTACAGTTAAGTTTAATCTAGGGTTAATCTTAGTAGTTAATTATGCTTAGGTATAGTGTTTGATTATTAAACTAATATTTCTAAAGTAATATAAAATAACCTCACCCTCAAAATACATAAATCATTTTTATCTATTAGACTTAGGGTTTAGTTTAGGTTAAGGTTTAATAAAGGTTAGGGTTAGGGTTAAATAAGGATTATAGTTTTTAACTAAGATTAGGGTTATCTTTAAATGGTAACTAAGGTTAATGTTGAATTAAGGTTAGGTATATGGTTAAATTAACATTCCTATTAGTATTCAATCAGGGTTAGGGTTAGATTAAGCTTCAATTAAGGTTAGGATTATGGTATAATTTAGGTTAGGCACAAGGTGAAACAATGGATAGGGTTCAACTAGAGTTATAAATTTTATGTTTGGGCTTCATTTAGGGCTATTGTTAGGGTTCTAGAATAAATTTTAGGGTTAAAATTAGAGTTCAGGTTTGGGTTAGTGTTAGGTTAGGATTCATTTAGGGTTAGGATTAGGCTTATGATTCATTAAGCTAAATGACTCTAAAGTAAAATAAAATAACCCTTAACCCTAAAATTATGTAAACCAATTTTATAATTTAGTAATCACAATTCATTAAAATAAGTAGTTCTAAAGTAATATAAAATAACACTTCATACTAAATTATATAAATCAATTGAACTTTAGTTAGGGTTAGTATTTAACTAAAGTTAGGGTTATAGTTCAAATAGAAATAGCTATAAGATTCACTTAGGGTAACTGTGAGGGTTATGATTAGGATTCAATTAGGGTAGGGTTTAATTATGGTTAGGATTAGTGTTCAATTTGAATTAATAGATGTGACTAAAAAGGATATCTCTTAACATATTTTGTAAACATATATTCCAATAAATCATCCACATATAATTATAATATTAATATTATCAATTTCAACAAACTTTTATGAAAGTAAAAATAAAACATAAAATATTTTTTTTTAAATCATATCTTTTGATTTAGAATGTACTACATGTAGCTTATTATTTCAAAGTGAGGAACACAATATTCCAAAAAAATTGTTATCTTCTGGTTTTACGCGCAAAACACTAAAACGTTTTTCCCATCTAAGACTTTGCATGCTAAAAAAATTTATAAGCGACTAATCACTTGTTCTTTCAATCATTATCACAAAAAGCTAAAACGTTTTCCCAATTATTTATGAGCGACTAATCACATGTTCTTCTTCAATCACGATCACCATTTTTCCTCTTTACGTCGCCTTCATACCGCTAGTTCGGCGCCCCTGGGTTGTGGTCTTATGAAGAGAATCCTGCAAATAGAGATGAAAGAGATATAAAATTAAATAGAATACGTATTATTATAGTACTATGGATTTTTATATATGGTATAATTATAAAGAAAGTTCTATGGCATTTTGTATTTTATTTCTTCAATTTTATTTATTTTTTATTTTTGAGAGATTTTTGTAATGAAAAGATCTGTGTTCTATTTTCAAGTGATTATCAAGTTTCATCATGAAACAGGTTTGTCATGTATTCTTGAATTTTGTTCATATTCTAGAGAAGTATCTTCTTCATTAGATGATCCTCCTAATCCATTGGATATTTTACCTAATAAACCTTTAAAATTGAGGATTGGAACACATACGCTTATATATGTCCCTTCAATGTCTAAATGGGTAAAATTAGAAAATGTAAAAGAATTGGAAATTTATGAGTTTTTGAAAATTTCCATGCAATGCAATATGTTCACACTAAGAGATAACAATGACCTTTTTTGTATGGTATTATTGGTATATTCCTAACATCTCTAATGATATTGCCATGCACAATATTATTCTTGAGCATATATTAAAATTCATCAACCACAAACTTAGAAAGATTCATTGTAAGGTAGCTTTGATGAGAAAAGATAATTGAGAAACTATTGAAATTCAAATTTATTAAACCTATTGACTAGTCACTATAGATTTGAAATAGAAAAATCTAATGGATGAGCTCACACTTACATGCATTTTAGAAAAAATAACTACACATCTCCTAAAGATGACTTATGTTGCTTAATATTGATAATATTGTAGACTCTATAATAGGACATAAGATGAACTTTATAGAGAAAATTTTAAAATATAACCAAAACATTATTAATCCCAAAACAATTTAAGAATACTTTTACCACTGCTTTGGGAATATTTTACTATTATCAAATATTTTGTAGTTTGTAGTGTCAACATTACATTTTCATATAAATTATATTGCGCATTCCCTTAGTCTTTTTTAGGTCAATTTCAACTTGATTTTATTTACACTAGCTATCATCAAATAAGGATAATGTGAGGACCCATAGCTTTACAAACCTATCACCTAAAAACCCTTAAAATCTAGATATATGAGTTGATCCCTCTTGAGTCACATGCATTTAATGACTCAAGAAAATGATACAATCTCTTGTTTACTATATATTTTATTATTATCAAATATTTTGTACTTTGTAGTGTCAACATTACATTTATGTATAAATTATATTGCACATTCCCCTAATCTATTTTAGGTCAATTTCAACTTGATGTTATTTATAAAAGTTATAATTAAATAAGGATAATGTGAGATCCCATAGCATTACAAACCTATCACGTTAAACCCCTTAAAATCAAGATATGTGAGTTGTTCCCTCTTGAGTCACATGCATTTATTGACTCAAGAAAGTGATACAATCTCTCATTTATCTTATAGATATTATAACATAATTTTCCCTATCTTCAATCACAATATGGCATAAGAACATGCATTATTTATGTCCCCCGTGAAATGTTAAAACATATTAGGATCAAGGAACATCATTAATAAAACGATGGTGGCCTGCCATTGTTGTGGATTTCTAAGTATGTATATACTCACAATTAGATAACTATTCAAGATACTTGTGCATGTTTCGGTTTATAAATTAGTGTACTTGTGAAAATTTGAGTATGTTTTCCTTCAAATGCATTAATAGATGGTTAGGGCATCCAATAATATGTTATATTAGGTGTGCTCTAGTTAATTTACATGATGCTTGATTAGTTGTGTATATCCTAATATATGAATATTAATTTGAGATTTTATGTCCAATCTAATATTTGTATTCTTACTTGTATCTTGAATGAGTTATATTTCATCTTATATATTTTTTATAAATTAATAAGTATTAAATATATATTAATGAATATATAGAATTTAATATATTATAATTAGTTGTGTGAAATAAATTTTAATTAAAATATTATGTTAGTGATTGAAATAAATAAAAAATTAATTATTAGAATCACAATTAAATTATTAGGAATCCTATTTTTCATTATAGTGAAATCTCTGTAAACTTCAATAGGAAATTTGAGCTTCTTTAGTAGATTATGTCTAAGATCATTAAATTGGAGAATTTGGAATAATATTCCTCTATTTTCAAAATATGGATCTAAAGACCTTTAAGTAAAAAGTATATATTGATAGACATCTCTCTTGCAAGATACATGAATCTCCATGAAAAATATTTTGGAATGTGATTGAATATAGTTTTTTTTTTTAGCAAACCTAATTAAATTTATTATAGAACATATATTAACTAGATGAATGGGGCCACCTATTGCAAATAAGTTTAATAGCTACCCATTTACAAATGAATAATATTCAAAACCAATTCATTCTCAAAAGTGTACAATCTTATCCATTTTTGAACACACATGATTACCTTTGTTCATCATTATCCATAACAATATGTATTTCATAGTTCTATCAACAAAATAGTTGAAGTTAATGAAGAAAACAAATTCCCTCTTGATTTGTGCACACACAAATTTAATTTTCTACCCAAAGTTGAAGCAAACATCTATCCTTTATTCAAATTCAAAGATTACAAGATTTCATAACTTTGTAACCAAATAGTCACTTGAATTAGAAATTACACTTGTCAATCAAGTTCAACTTAAAATCACAATAAAACAATGATAACAATTCAAACTAGTTCATAGTCTTACATTTGTACAATTTGCATTTCATCAAATTCACCTTCGCCTACACTCTACTACACCCTTCTCTTAGCCTCCTATCTACCACTTCAAAAGACTCATGTCTACACATACCTTATGGATATGGCACAACATTTTTTTATTCTCAATATAATCGATCACCTTTTCTTTTTATTTTCTTATGCTCTTTTTTCTATGGTCAACGAGATGCTATCCTTTTTTTCTTCTCTGTTCCTTTTATAACTTCACTATATAGCTTCACTTGTTTACAATTCCATTGGTTTCTCTCATGTCACAATTTTATTTTCTTCCCTATTAGAAATTTCTTCCTTTGATAGTAATGTGCCTCATCAACAATTAGTTTTATTGATAGGTATGTGTAGGATCATGATGGACAAAAAAGTGGTGATATGATGGGTATGTGGCTGACGACTTTTTTTTAACCCAAAATTGATGAAATGAAAAGGGTTTTTAGAGGAGATTCTCAACATTCAACCAATATAAACTATTCTTTACTTTGAATTTAATAAATAATTATTATTCATTTTCTATTTGAATTACGATTAAATTCCTGATTGATAGGCTAATTGAAAATCATCTATAACTTTCAAACGGTATCACATTTTTTGAATCTGAAATATGCATCACATTTTATGATTGCATACTATAGGATTAAAATAAAACAAAAAATGAATTTCAAGAATTTTTGACCAAGTTAAGGTGGTCAGACATTCATTTTTTTTATATTTTTTAAAAGTTGTAATAAAAAATTCATAGTTAATTATTTACTGGGAAAAAAATTACAAAAAAAATGCATCACATTGGGACATGAGTCCTCTACTTATATCTAAAATATTATAAAAAATATCATCATTTTATTATGGTTAGGTTGGTCAGACAGACCCCTACTTCTTACTTCTTCCCTGAAATTTAAGTGCTACTATATTAAAATTTCAATTTTTCACCACATAGATTCTTTTTTTTATAAATAAACCTAGTAGTTTAGAAACTACATTCAATTTACTACAGATTCTATTCTTACATATTTTTGAAATAATATAGATAACTTATTCAAATTTTTACGTCAAGTTGCCTAACTCTATTTTTTTTAATTTTTTGCCATTTAAGTGCCTATTTTTTCCATGATAATCATGCACATACCCTAAGACTTTATTATCTTCTCTATGAAACCCCAAACATACTTATTTTTTTATTTTCTTTATTCCAAAATACACAATTGTTTCTCTCCTTTATTTTATATTGCATCCTCCTTTAGTTAGTATCCTATGCCCTTCTTTTATCAATTGTGCCCCTAATCTATATTTTTAACCTTATCATTGACTTCTCCAATCCCCATGGAACGACCTACACACTTTGCAATTTCTTTATATTCAATGTTTATATCACAAAGTCTCCCTACAACCACCTATCTTTCCTCAATGTAGAACAACTCCTACATTCCTATCACTCATTTCTTTTACTATTTCTAGACTTTTACACTAGCTATGACCCTCTCATTCTCTTCACAGTCTCATTTCCTTCTACACATTCTTTCTCTTATGCATGATTCTTCAAAATTTTCCATACATATATTCCTTATGTCCCATCCTATAGTGTGTTCCTTAATATATTTTATGCTTCTATTTTCTTTATACATTAGGTACTTCTTCCTCTTTCTCGTTCACTATCTTCAACTCTTCTTCTCTACATATGACCCTTTTACTCTCTGTTGGAAATTCTAATCTACAATATTTATCCTTCCATGGCAAGATGCTTAAACTCATCCCCTTACACAACTCTTCCAATCTCTAATGTGACTCTTCAAATTTCCAATGTAAATATTTATATTTTTATGTTAGAAAAAAGAAAATATAATATTATATCCATTTTTGTAATTAAATGATAAAATGGACAATTTTGAAAGAATTGTGCTTGATGATTGGAGCTTTGAAATACATAACAAAATATGATGTTTTTAAATTAATGAAAAAATGTCATTCAATCCCATCTACTATTGATCACCAAAACCAAATTAAAATAGCACACCCAAAAAAATTCCAAAATTGAAATAACAACTCAAGATGAAGCATTTTTATTGATGTGAATTACCATATTCTTGGGAAGCTCCCACATTAGACATGTCAGGTAGAAGTTTTGTGATAATAGACTCAAAAAGGTGGATTTGAGTAGTCAAACTAATTTTCCAGGTTGCAACCAACTTGCAACAAACTCCATTGCTAGGATAAGCACACACAAAGTCATTTATTCTTCCTCTTCTTCCAACACCATCCTAGAACAATAGATATTGTAGACACTTAAAATTGTCTAGATTGATATTGTGCATATGAACTCAATTTACTAACGTCATTTCATCCTAATTTTACCCCTTTTAAACTATTTAATTAAATAATCATAATTGTTTAATTAAATTCACCAGTTTCTTCTATTAGCCAACTAATTGATATTATTAGGTTAATTCACCCCTTTCATATTAATTTTCATCTTGTTTAATTAAATAATTTGAATTATTTAATTAAATTCCCTAAGTCCTCTCATTTTCTTAAATAATCTAAATTACTTAATTAAATTCAATTATTTCCTCTTTTTAATTAAATAAGTTAATTGTTTAATTGAATTTCTAAATTCCTCCATCTTCCACAATTAAAAAATATTTTAATTATTTAATTGGGTAATTTCTCTCATACCTCCAATTTCTCCTATTTGCAAAGGAATATTCCTCCATTTTAAATTCAAAAAATTTCCCTCTTAAATGGAAATACCTTGTACATTCCTCCTAAATTTTAGGATTTGTGTTTGTCCAAATCAATTTCAACCCTTGATTAATTGCATTAATCAATGTATCAATTCAATCTCATCCATGGATTTGATCCCTGATCCATGCCAATTCTTCTTATGAAATTTCATCCATTGATTAATCAAATTTATCTTGAGTATTTATTTACTCAAAATTCCTATAAATAGCCATAATTTCATGAGTAATTCATTTGCATTCAATTAGAGAAATTATACTATAGAAAATTTTAGAGCACTTCTTGAGAGAATTTAGAAATTTAATATCAAATTCTAGTCATTTTATCCATTAAAGCATCATCAAAATCTTGTTTCAATCAATGAGATTGGGAAAGGGATGATATTCCACATCAATTCAACACCAATCCTACAATGGGATCATTTTTGCATTCATTAATTAGTTTCCTTTATAAATTTGAATTCATTTCATGTTTTCATGGCTTCTAGTTAACTCATTTCAAATATTTCATTAGGAATGTGGGTTGTTTTGTTTTATTATTTGTTTAATTGCATAATTCAATTGTATTTGATTAGGTTCATAATAATTTTCACATATTTGGCACACCCAGTGGGACCTAACCCTTTATTTTGATAAAATTTTCTTGAGAATTTTATGTTTTTCAAGTTTTTGAGGTAGTGTGACACACTGGATGCATTAGAGCACTTTCAAGCCAAAGTGGCACATTTTTTTTTCTAATGTAGTTGAATTCTCTAGTTTTTGAGAGGTCGGTGCACTTGTAGTTCACTAGAGTGACACACTTGTACAACTCTGATGCACCTATTATTAGAACTTCGACACACTTTTTTCATAGAGTAGTGCACTTGCAAAAAAAAAGAGGTAAAATTTCAAAATTAATCTAAATTTAAATTTCAATTGATTTCTAAAACTAATGAGTTTTTATCTATGTGTATTGTTTGGTACTAACAACTTCTAGATTTGAGCATGGAAATGTGGAGTGAAGTAAAATTTTTCATTAACACTTATCTTGTTTAAATTTTCAAAGTATTTGTAAATACTTGTGAAAGGGATGATCTAAGAGCCTTTTTATTTCATGATTTAGTTTAGTAACACTTCAATTTGGGTTTAAAATCAATTCAGACTTCAATTTGGTTTGATAATTATCAATCTATCTTATAGTTTCAAGTTGGATTAAAATTGAACCAAAAATCATTTTCCCTTGGGTTTAAAATTCAACAAGATAAATTCAAACTCAATTTTGGTGCTTAAAATGAACATATAGTTTATCTTTAGTGTACTAAAATGAACCATTGTCTACTTTTCTTGATATGATTGGTAAAATTTTAGTGTGTATCCTCTCTCCTTGCACTTCATGTGATCTTGGGTGAAGAGAAACACTCTTAGTTTACAAATTTTTTGAGTCATCCAAGACTTTCTACGTATCCTCCCCCCTTGTGCTTCGTGCAATATTGGGTGAAGAGAAATATCATTTCTTTCTCTTTTATTATAGGGGCCTACTTTGAAACACATCCTACAATGGATAAATCAAGGTGACCCTAAAGCATGTTTACTAGTGGGCTATATTAAGTATGCAGGAACCAAATTATGTAGCATAATTTCTGAATTTTAGAGCTTGCAAGCCTACTCTCCTATGAATGAATGGGTATCTTAGGGGAAGCTAGAGAATTTGGTGTCTCCCATTTGAATTATACATATGGTTTTCATAGTTTCATTAAAAACCATTCTCTGTAGAGGTCATCCAAGTTTTCTGAAATGATTCTTCAAAGTAGTGCACAATAATACCATGGTTCTTAGTTACTTACCATGTTCAATTTATGGTTGATCCATAAGGCTTAAGAGTTCATTCTCTTTTGAAAATATAGGAGTATGAAGGTAGTACATGACCTCAGTATGTTCTATTTGACCCTTCCATAATTTTGGAATTCATCACTCTTTCGGGGATGAGGTAAGCTTACTATGAAGAAACATACCTTTACTCGTCTAGGATGTTATTGACTAATTTTTTTTTAGATAAAATAGTAAGTCTTAAGGAATAATGCTTAAAAAATATCCCCCTCACCCATTGAGTTGATAAATACATTTCTTGACATTTAAGGTAAAAAACAAACATCAAAATTATCACAAAATTTTAAACACTTTGAATATAATGTAGTACACTTGAATAACACTATACTACTGCATGACCCTAAGTATATATATTTTTATTAAAACAATATCTTAGTGGCTTCCTAGTATTTGGGTTTATTTCTCTACTCATTATTTCAAATTCAACCTAGGGTACTATGACATAGAATCTCAATTTTCATAAAATTTGAGCTTTGCGGAAAACATTTTTCTTGGTTGTAAAAATTTTAGATTCAAACATAACCAATATATCCATATGGTAAAAAAAATCACATTAATCTGTAGAAGTTGTCAGATCCAAATTCAAATCCCAAGAACACCTGCATGCAAGAGATACCTGTCACATGGAAGAGAATGGAGAAAAAAGCAAGAGAGGGTTTTAAGCTCTATAATATCAGAGATCTATTATCAAAACAATAGAATAGAATACAAGAGATCAATCCTTATAAAAGGAGATCAATACCGAAAGGAAAACCTAACCCTCAGGTTAGTGCATTTAATAATTAATATTAATTATTAAATGACTAAAATATGTGCATAAAGTGAAATCTTAAGAGGAGAGTAAAGTTAATTAATTACTTTACTCTAACATAATCAAATTTTAAGAATTGAACCACAAAGTAGGTATCCTAAATTCACAAGCCTAATTCTATTATTTACAAGTTCATTAGCATCCTCACCAAACACAAAAATAGAAAAAAATAAGTCTAGGTTTTTCCAAAATTGAGAGTTTCTTATCATCCACACCATTAATTTCCTTTCATCATTCATAACATCATTGGTCCTAAATCCCTTAGAGGTTAACTTTTAGGAAAAAATTAAATCAAATCAAGATTTTCAACAATACAAATCCCATCATACTACTCCAAAATTTGATCCAAGTTTTATTGAAACAAAAAGGTCAAAACACAAGAGAGACATGAAGAAAAACCAAAATTTATCTACCATGAGTGATCTAAATGAAAAAAACATTATAGTGCTAGAATTCTATCATAGAGGTTTCACAACTACACAAAATCTACCACAACCTCCATCACAAAATCTACCTCAAGCTTCACAAAAAATGGGGTACCAAGTAGAGGAAGTTACTAATAATCCCAATGTACTTACCACAAATGAACTAATTGAGTTGCAACAAGATCCTAAGACTCTCTATCTTATCAACCCATCATTAAATTAAATCCAACCCAATACATGTTAGTCTTGTCAAAAGAAGGAGCTAAACTCCCTTCAACATCTGATTTGAACACACTAAGGGAAGAACCTTTGGTAAATGTTGCATCCATCCATCAAACATATAGCACATAAACCTTGGTCCAAAATTTCATTCAATCCATTATAAACCATCCTCATCTCATGTACTAAGACAACCTTTAACTTCTAGGATGGTTTCATATAGTCTTGCAACTCAACTTGGTAACACTCAAAGTCTAGAGAACATAAATTTTGGTAACCAAAACACAATCATCCCCAAAAACATCCACATTCCACAACACCGTCAAAATCAAAATATGCCACTTACATCCCATATCCACAACACAAACATGGAACCAACATTTCATGCCCAACCATATTCTTCAATTACAACAAATACCCAAAATGTTCGAACAAATGTTCCCAATGTTCAAAAAAACCAAGTGAGTCAGCCACCCCAAGTCAGTCTCCAAGGATAAGTGAACACAACATTGAAATTTCAATCATGAAAATTACAAGGTCAATCATCGCAATACCATCCAATTGATCTCCAAAATCAAACGGTTCCACATCAAGTTCCTCATTATCAAGGAAATTCATTGACCCAAAATCAAATCAATCAAGGTAATACTCAAAATCAATTGGTTACAAATCAAAATTTTCCACTAACATCACAACACCAAGTGGCATCATATCAAGTATGCCATCCTTTGGTTCAAAATCAAGGAATCCCTCAAATAGTGCAAAATCAAATGGGTACTAAAACTTATATTCCTCCATCACAATCCCAAATTTTGTAGGGGCTTATTGCACAACAAAATCAAGGACAAGTTTCACAACAAACACAATAAGTTCCAAATAAAAATCAAGTGTCCAACCATCAAATTTTGGTTTCATGTCAATACCAAAATCAATACAATCCTCCATCACAAGCCATTCACAACATTTTTTTCTCAAAATTTACCATGTATTTCACAAAATCAAAAAATCCCATCAAGAAAATACATTCAATCAAATCAATTCATCCCAAATCAAAATACCATTCCATCACCTCAAGGAAAAAAATCTTTGTCTCATCAACAATAAATTGTGTATTAACAAGCACAAGCTCAATTACAAACACACCAAGCACAAAAATCTCAATTGTAAGCAAAATAAGCACAAGATAAAATTCAAGAAGAACAAGCACAACAAGCCCAATTACAATCTCAACAAGACTTGTAATCACAACAAGAACAAAAACAATTACAAACACAAAAACAATATGCCCAAAAACAACAATTTATTGTACAACAACAAAAACAAAAAGGCTTGTATTACAACCAACAACAACCATACAAAAATTCACAACAAATTGTCTTGAATTAAAATTTTTGAGGAGTATACAACACACCGCCACCTTTATCACCATTAAATACATAATATCCAAAAAATACACCATACAAACCATACAATATATTCAACAAAAACACCCCTCTTACCAAAATGACACATACAATTCATCTAGCATTCCTCAATACAACACATATGATCCACCACCAAACAATCCTCAAGATGATATTTCCTCACAAATCATAACACTTACATAGAAAACTCAAAATATACAAGCTCAAAAAATGATAAAATTTATGCATAATGAGACTTATGTACATATCCTTTTTATCATAACACTACAATGATACCATTCCTACAAGGATTTGAAATCCCCAATTTTGAAAAAGACAACGGGTGTAGAAATATAGATCACATTAAGGAATTTTATGTGGCATATATGGAAGTAGCATACAATTATTCCTATTTGATGTGTCTTTTCCCATGTAGTTTGGGAAGCGAAGCCATAGAATGATTCTCATACCTACCTACTAGAATCTAAACTTTTCAAGAAATAATAGATTGGTTTGTAGAACACTTTTCTTACAACCTTGATATGGACATAAGTTTGGAAGATATTTTTACCCTAAAACAAAACAAGGGTGAATCATTTGAATATTTTTTACAAAGATGGAGGCACAGAGCTAGTAAATTCAAATGGCCAATTCTCGAAAAGTAGCAAATAGAGATCATTATGGCCAATGTGGAAATAGATTTATCCTTCCAAATAAAAATGTAATGTGTCTTAACCTAAAAAGAACTCATCCCTAGGGTTCTTAACATTAAAGAGTCATCATCACACAAGGAGCAACACAAGCCTACAAAGATAATTGATCATCGTCTAGTTCCAATGAAAAATGTTGTATATGGGCCAAAAAAAGAAAATTACTAATGATAGTGTCATTGACACGAAAGTGGTGTAAATTCTCTAAAATAGACAAAAAAAACAAAATACACAAAATCCAAACATGTTGCCACAAAAAACCAACAAACAATTAATATATGCCTGCACTCAAAGACAACAACCCCCTTAGAGTAATTACCCTCAACGACGCAAGTACATACCCTTTGGGGAACCTATTGAGGTTGTCATGCAAAATTTTGTATATTCCAACCTTATCTTGCTCCCTAATTATCAAAATTACCAAGAAACTCAAGTAAAACCTCCATGGTATAGAGAAGAGGATCTTTGTGATTTTCATAAAATCAATGGACACAAAGCATCAAATTGCATGAAATTGAAATACATTATTCAAGACCTTATAAAAAATGGAGATGTAAGTATGGACCAACAATTGGGAAATCAAGACCTTAATATATACAAGAACCCGATGTCGGACCATAGAAAGAGAAATCATAATGGAAAAGGAAAGGGTTACCACAACATAGGTCATGTTTACAACAATGTGGTAGCATCTTATGATCATTATATATCTGTCATTACATTCAAAGGACCTAGTGTAGAGTGTGGAGTTACAACTGTACCATAGAAAAAAAATTTGCTTGATTTGAGGAATTGTTGATGATAAATTAGACTTAATGAGGCCTTGATTTAGTGCTGTGAGGTGTTTTTCACATCTACACTAGGTCTTGGGTCCTTTAAAAGGCATCTAACGATGTCTTGTAAAGGTGTTGTAAAGTGTTGTAAAGCAATTTCACACTTTTCTAGACTTAATAAACCCATTTTCCCTTAATTCAACATTATAAATGTATTTAATTGCATTCTCACATCAATCTAGAAGGCTTGTAAAATAAACTTAATGTTAAACTAGTGTTGTAATGTGTCTTGCACATTCACATTGGTTCTTATGTCTTCCTAGGTTGTGTGGACCTCATTTTAGTGTTGTAAAGAGTATTTAATCACACTTTCACATTGAATTTTGTGTCCCAAGCCCTAATTGACCTTCACAACATCATTAACAGGCCCCTATTACCCCATATTTTGCATCTTGAGGAAATATTTGATGAAATAACCAACATACACATCATATAAACCTTATTTTATTATCTCCCAAGAACCCAGCTGGAAAATGGGCCCCACTCAGACTAATTTTCCACCTATCATAAATGAGTCCCTACCAAGTGGGACCGATTCATCCAAGGTGGTGAATGAGCCATTTGGGCCAATTTTGACCTTTGAGCTAGAAAAACTAAAATTTTAGTTTATTATTTTGACATGTCGGCCTTAGGGATCCAATTTACGGGATAATAAGGTGAATTTCCCATAAAATAAAGTCTCTAAGCCCTAACTCATAATATCTTAACTCATTCACAACTCATTCATCACTTATCCTCTTTCTCAAGTCAAGCAAGTTAGAGTTTTATCACTCTAGGTCATCAAGAAAGCTTCAAAAGACATTCAAGGGAAGATTCTTCATGTTTTGTTGCAAGAATTTAAGATCAAACATCATGGAAAGGTATTGAATCAATTATTTCATGCATCATTACATTCTTTCTCTACTTTGGTTTAATTACCCAAAAAGGGGTTTGACCAAGGCAAACCACCAATTCCCTAACATCCAAAATTTCTCTTTCTTATCTTGTGTGTTTGTAGATTTAGACATCTTGGAGGCTTATGAATCATTTAAGATTGCATTTCAAATTTTTTCAAGTCATATCTTCATTGGGTAAAGTAAAACATCAACAAAAGGTCACCTTGAGGGCCGAATCTGACAATTTCGTAACCAGACACCTGGAGAAGCAGAAAGTGCGGAGCGAAGGCTCCTGTCTCCTTTTTTAAATATTAAGAAATCCAAAAGTGGACTCATTCTCCATGGGTGGTGAATGAGTCCCACTTCTAGGCCTATCTTTAGTTATCTACATTTTTAGACACCCATTTGTTCAAAATAGGTTCCAGAATAGTTTTATAGAACTGGGATTGATTCGCCCAAAATGGTGAATGAATCCAACCAAGCCTAAAAATTAGGATCAACAACATTTCAGAAGTTATTTCCAGTCTCCATCCATATCTCAGGTGCACACTTCCAGTTTCATCCTTTTCTGTCCAGTTTTGTTCACATTTCTAGTCCATTTCTGCATAACATAATGTGTTTTCAAACAAGTTGCATTCTTTAGTTTCCATTCAATAATCAATAGCTTTCATTAGTTTCCTGCATTTAAATCATTGCATTTAGTCATAATTTCATCATACATACATTAGATTAAGTGAACCACCTATCTCTTTCCATTCGGTGAAAAACCCTAATTGAGCAAAAGAGACATAACATCCCTAACCTCTTAAAATATTTGGTTCAACAACAAATAGAGGAAAATTCACCATCCAAGGAGCACCATGACAACTTAGGGCACCCCCACTATCAAGGTCAAATACTAATGATTATAGCCTCCCAGACCAATTGGAAAAGACCTCTACCCAAATATCCATCTTAGAGTTATTGAAAATAGCTCTTGCACATAGGGATATCTTAAAAAATTATTTCCCATCATCATCCATACAAGATAATCTTGATATTGAACAATTCTAGGCTATGGTTGAAGACATCGCCACTCCTCATATTCTCATATTTTATGAGCAAGACCTTCCAACAAAACAATCACATAATCATGCATTGCATATTAACCTCCTCATTCATAAAAACAAAGTTAAAAGATTCATGGTGGATGGAGGAGATGGTCTTAATATTTGTACCTTTCAACTAATTAAGAAATTGGGTTATTTTGAAGATGCCATTGAAAATGAAAAAGGTGTTACCATGTAAGGGCATATGATGATCAAGAATGGTTTTCTCAAGGAACAATCAAAATCCCCATCCATGTAGGACCCATAATTCCACAAAATACTTTCCAAGTGGCATAACTTAACCTTCCACACAATATACTTTTAGGTCATCCATGGATCTTGAAACATAAAAAAATGGGTTAGTGGGTTCAAGTACATATTATTTTTTACTAAATTTTGGATATTTCACCAACCTTACTATAAATAGAAAGGGACAAATAGGCTGCATGGGCTTACCTATTCTTATATTTCATTCTATAAATGATATCCCCCAAGTCAAAATCCACTTTCAACCCTTAAGTGAGTGAATTCTTTAAGGAATCTTGCAAATTCCATTTTTGTATTAAGACAGGGGTCTAGGTCAAATGACACTTTGGGGAGAAAGATTAAAAATAGAAAATCAACTCCAAAATACAATTTACAACTTGGTTTTAGTAAATTAAGCATAAAACCGAAGGAACCTACAAAGCTTCTGGAAGATCTAGAAGGGATAAATGTTGTGCACCTCTTAAAAAATGTTGGTTTGATAAGGTGTCTGAGGACTCATTCACCCTATGGTGAATAGGTCCTGGGTTGGTCTCTCCAAAATCTATTTTTGGGTCCTTTGCTCTTGTGTCTACACTTTCAAATTCTTGATTTTCACAGTCAAAATAGTCAAAAAAAATTTGAGATATGAGTTTCCATAAGATGACAACAAATGCAACTTTTTAATTTTGCAACTTTGAGATCTTTAAATTTTGTTAAACCTACAAATATGAAGAACACAAAGAGGGGGGAAATGTTTGTTTTAGTGAATCGGGGTTTGCCTTGGTCAAACCTTATTTTGGAAATTAAACCTTGAAATGAAATAAAATAGTATGAAAGGGATGATGAATGAACAAATCAATGTCACAACTCACCAAACCCTTGAATGACCCTTGGAATGTATATCTTCAACTTGCATGAAATGGTTTCAATGGATGTGGATCTTGATCTTGAAACTTGATTTGAAAGAATTCCTTGAATTCTTGAAACCTACACCACAATGTGAGCTCCAAAAACATGCATGATTGCAAAATAATTTGACAATATGAATGGATCTTAAATGCTACAAAAAATGGTGAAGAACTCTACTCTTGATTCTCTTGAAAATAATATTGGCTATTGTTAAGTTCACCTCTTACTAGCTCACTTGAATTGATGAAATAACCTTGTATTTATAGATACTTATCCTTCATTTCTCGAAATTCAAATATCACAAGCTGACATTGAAATATACATTTGAAAAAAATATAAGACCACCAAAAAAATAATTTAAATTAAGGTCCTAGGTTTGACGGAGGATCGATTCGCCCATGGGAAAATGTGTCCTAGGTCCCTAACCTAGGACACACATTACTCAATGAGAAGTGTTATGTTTAGGCATTAATGAATGTCAGGTATCCTCCTCAAAAAATGTAATTAATTCGGCTTGGATTTGAATAAAAGTGGATAATTAAGGAAAATTAACCTCGATTAATTAAGGGAGACCTAAATAAGTGTAAAAGTGCTAAAGGGGTACATTGTACAACACTAAAAAAGGAACAATTAAGTCCATTTTAATTAATAGGGCCCTAAAATTAATGTGAATGTGTAAAATACATATTACAACATTAAATTAAGGCATAATTAAGTCTATAAAAATTCCTAATTAGTTTTGAAAATGTAAAGGGATACATTTTTCTACATTATAGATCCACGCCATACAAGTCATAGCTTCGACCTACCATCAATGTATCAAGTTTCCCTATGAAGATAGAGGAATTACAATCCATGGTGATCCCAAGCCCTTTTATTATTCAAAAAATTTAGAGGAAAAGTTTTTTAGGATCTTGCAAGTTCCTAAGAACAATTAAATTCCAAAACCTTCCTCATTCGTTGACCCATATTCCCTAGCTTCCACCTCTAAATCAAAGACACCAATCTTATAGAATATCCCTGATATCAAGGTAGTAATAAAAGTGATGCAGGAGCATCCAGTGGTGTAAGGGCAATCTTGCATCACCCAAAATAGTTAAATTTCAAATTTCTCAATTTTTAGATGTTTTTACATTTTTGGATACCCTTTTTGTCCTAATGAAATTCCCAATTTACTGTTTTTATTTTCTATTCTTGGGTGGAAAGATATTGCAGTTTTAGTTTCCCAGATTTGCACTTGAAAATCTTCTGAGTTATATTTGAGGCACTTAGAGTTCCCAGATCGGCCCCAAAAATTGCTGAAATTGGCATAGCAAATTTTGAGTGCGTTATTGACTTCAAGACCTTTCCAACGGTTCAAACGGTTTGCGAATCGAAGTCCCGGATCAAAAGTTATGGCCCCTTGAAGTTGGCACACTTTCTAGAAGATACAATTGCAAATGTTCTCTTGAAATTTGAAATTCAAGTAGTAATTTTTCGGTGCCAAACGGCCTAAACTCAAATTTGAATGTTGTTTTGGCTCTAAACTAAAGAGGAGCTCTATTTATGGGCAGGTTTCTAATTTTTGGGTAACTTTTTGGGGACAGGCTCGCATATTGTGAAAGGGTGATTCTGTAGCTTTCTATAATTTGCATGTGTTGTAGAACTTGGAGATTTGAGATCCTCTACATGTAAGAAGCTCCATTTTTTGAATAATAAATTATTCTCTTGTTTGTGGGTTATTTTCTAAGTCTCAGGATAGGCCCTCATCAAGTGGCATCAGAGCGAGGTTTTCTTGAATGTGTGGACAGATCGCTGATTGTGAGGCAGTTCGCACCAGGACCTTAGTTGTGGCTCGAGTTCAAGAAAGATGCCTCCAAGAGTGATGCCTAGTAGACGTGGTGGTGCTAGAGGTGGTCGAGGTGGCAGAAATGTTGGTGGAAGAGATGCACTGGCAGCCCTCCAAAGACATATTGATGCGTTACAAGAGCAGTTGAGAAGAGGGTTAAATCCGAGGGAGGAAAGTGAGGATGAAGGAGAGGAAGAAGGTTCAAATGTAGAAGAGGAAGAAGAAGCAAATGATCAAGACCAAATGTGGCTAATAAGGGCCATTTTCAAGATCGGGAAAAGACCCAGAGTGGAAGTCCCCAGTTATTCTGGAAGTCTAAACCCAGAAGAGTTGATCGACTGAATCAACGAGCTACAAGAATATTTTGAGTATGACAAAATAGAGGACCCAGATTGGGTTAAGTTTGCAAAAAATGAAGCTGAAGGGCCATTCTAGTATTTGGTGGAAAGAGGTCCAATTGGAAAGAAATCAAAGAGGAAAAGGAAATATCACGAGATGGGATCACATGGTAGAGAAACTGAAGAAGCAGTTCATACTAGTGGACAACAAGTTAGATTTGTTGAAGAAATTGCAAGGGTTGAAGCGAAGAAAGCAGATCTGTGAAAAAATATACTAAATATTTTCACAAGATAATCATCAGAATGGGCCACATAGAAGCCAATAAGGAGAAGGTAGCCTGATATCTTATTGGGTTACGACCGAGCATTCAAGAGGAGTTAAGCCTAGTCAGAATGACCACCATTGAGGATGTGTATCAGTTTGCTCTGAAGATGGAAGAGAAGCTGAACAAAAGATTTGATGATAAGAAAAAAGGACAAGGAGGTCAAAGTGGAAGGGGCAGTGGAAGACCTTCAGGAATCCCAAATGATGATGAAAAGAAAAGTGAAGATGTGGGTACCAGCCAAAGCCAAAGGAATGACAACTTCTACTGCCCTTGTGATCAAAACATTGGTGATCAAAGGGGTAGAGGATGAGGGAGATATGGACAAGGATCTGGAAGAGGTGGTTTGAAAGGAACGTGTTTCCAGTGTGGTGAAGAAGGACATCAAGCCTATGAATGTCCACAACACCAAGAAAGGGAAGAAAAAAGGCCAGAAGGTCATGGAAGGGTTGCGCATACAGATGAGGAGGCCCAATCTAAACATTCAAATGATGCTGAAAGGGGAGAAGCCCTAGTGATTAGGAGAGCCCTGGTGACTGAGGAAAAGGAACAAGAATAGAGGAAGAATCTGTTTTGCACAAGGTGCAAGTGTGAAGGAAATTGTTGTGATGTCATTATTGACGGTGGGAGCACCGATAATCTGGTGTCAAAAGAAATGGTCACAAAGTTGAAGCTGAAGAGGGAAAGGAACCCGCATCTATATCGAATTGCCTGGTTGTAGAAAGACAACAAAGTTTTGGTCAATGAGCAGTGCCTAGAAAAGTTTAAGATTGGGAGCTACCATGATGAGGTACTTTGTGATATCATCCCCATTAATGCATGCCACATGTTGTTGGGGAGGCCGTGGTAGTTCAATAGGCAAGCTATACACGATGGCCATGCAAACACTTACTCCTTGACAAAGGATGGGGTTCGTCACAAGTTGAAACCCCTGAAGGAGATTGAAGAAAAGGTATGCAATAGTGTTAGAATTTGTTATGTAGATGGAAGAAATTTTTTAGAAGGTATGAAGCATGAATGTGTGTGTTATGCATTGATTCCTAGAGTGAGTAAGGGGGATAGTGAAAAAGTTATAGAAGAAGTTTCTGGGATGTTGGATGAGTTTTAGGATATTGTTTCTGATAATGTACTTGAGGGTTTACCACCAATAAGGAAGATTAGTCATCAGATTGACTTGATTCCTAGAGCCAGTTTTCCAAATAAGGCAGCTCATAGAATTACTCCAACAGAAAATGAGGAGTTGAACATACAAGTTCAAGAGTTGTTGAGAAAGGGTTTGATATGAGAGAGTTTGAGTCCATGTGTAGTACCTATAGTACTAGCACCAAAGAAGGAAGGGGAGTGGAGGATGTGTATAGATTCCTCGAGCCATAAACAAGATAACAATCAAGTACAGATTTCCCCTACCAAGGATGGATGACCTAATGGACTATTTGAGTGGAGCTCAGTACTTCACAAAGATTGATCTGAAGAGTGGATATCACTAGATCGGATTTGAGAGGGAGATTAATGGAAGACTGCCTTCAAGACCAAAGAGGGCCTGTCTGTGAGTGGTTAGTCATGCCTTTTGGGCTAACCAATGCACCAAGCACATTCATGCGGCTCATGAACGAGGTACTAAAAGAATTTTTGGGAAGTTATGTTATTGTGTATTTAGATGATATTTTGATTTTCAGTAAGACATTGGATGATCATTTGATGCATATTCAGAGAGCCTTTGAGAAGTTAAGAGAAGAGAAACTGTTGATTAATTTGAAGAAGTGCAGTTTTGTGAAGAGGGAGTTAGTGTACTTGGGGTTTGTTGTCTCAGCAAAATGTCTCAAGATGGACCCAGAGAAGGTGAAGGCTATTCTGGAATGGCCTACCCCAAGAACTACTACCGATGTGAGATCTTTCCATGGTTTGGCTAGTTTTTATAGAAAGTTCATTAGAAACTTCAGTAGTATTTGTGGACCCTTGATTGAAATAATGAGAGGGGATAGAAAAGAATTCAAGTGGAGCATTGGAGCGGCAAATAGTTTTGAACTATTGAAGCAGAAGGTAACAAAGCAAACTATTCTAGCCCTCCCAGATTTCAACAAGGTGTTTCAAGTGGATTGTGATGCCAGTGGTTGTGCCATTGGAGTAGTGTCGAGCCAAGAAGGTAATCCCATTGCCTATTTCAGTGAAAAGTTAAATGATGTGAAGAGAAATTATTCTATATATGATCAGGAATTTCTTGCAATAGTTCAAGCATTAAAGAAATGGAGACATTATTTGTTGTTGTAGGAATTTTTTCTATATACTGATCATCAGGCCTTGCAGTACCTAAATAGTCAGGGAAAATTAAATCGGAGGCATATGAAATGGGTAGAGTTTTTGTAGAGTTATACCTTTGTTTTGAAACATAGGAGTGGGAAGTAAAATAGGGTTGCAGATGCCTTAAGTAGGAGGCATACATTGATGACAAAGATGCAGATTGAAGTGGTTGGGTTCAATGAACTCAAGACACTATATGCAGAAGATTCTGATTTTGCAGAGGCTTGGAAAACTTGCAAGGAACCTGTTAGAGTGGAGAGGACAAGGTGGCTAGATTTCATAATCAAGATGGCATGTTATTTAAGGAAGTCAATTGTGTATCCCAAGAAGGAGTTCCATGAGAGAGAACCTTATAAAGGAGAAGCATAGTAGAGGAATGGCAGGACATTTTGGTCAGGATAAGACCATTGCCATTTTTAGTTAGCATTATTATTGGCCTCAGTTGTCATAGGATGTGAAGAAGTTTGTACAAAGTTGTAGGGTATGTTAGATGGCTAAAGGAATGAGCCAGAATACATGCTTATATAAGCCCTTACCTGTACCAGAGAGGCCATGGGAGGATATAAGTATGGACTTTGTTCTTGGTTTGCCAAGGACACAACGAGGGAATGATTCAGTCTTTGTGGTGGTTGATAGGTTTTCGAAGATGACACATTTCATTCCATGT
>VDFB02009206.1:0-15901 GCA_007258455.2 Sequoia sempervirens | reverse complement strand
GATAAAATGATAATGAAGGATAAATGATGAGGATGAAAAGAGAATAAATGAGATGTCCAAATGTCCTCCATAAAGAGTTCAAAACTACATGACAACCGTTAATGTCTTCATTCAACCTTTCAAAACACTGATGTGAATCCAATATGCAGATATGTGCAATGATCTAACAAATATGCAACTAAATGAAACTAACCACTTTGTTGAGCCTGTTATAAGCCTTCTTGAATCATCATAGAACGTTTTAAAATGTTGGAAGTATGTACAAGCATCAGAGGGAAAATTAGCGCCAATGATGACCAGAGTACAACTTTCATGATTTTTGATATAGCAAGCGAACACAAGCATCGAGGTATAATTGAACCGAGATGACCTAAGTATTTCTTGCATAAACAGACAAAGATTAATCACCCTTCTGATGCAAATGTGGAATTGTCATCGATGATATGGCTTTAGTCATCACATCCTGTGACATATTTGCATCAGATTGACCGTTAATCTCAAGACAGCAGAAAAAGAAAAATCATTCTTGTTCCTTGCCACTCTAGTTTAGTACATCATTGAGTGTGCTCCAGAGTAATGATATCGAAAATCAAACAACTTTTGGGCAAACACGTAATATTGTTATTTCATACATTATTTAGATTTTTGGATCATCCAAGAGACAATGATATGGTATCTGCTGAAAAGTGTTTCATGGGAAGGCTTGATGATCGAATAATGTTTCGCATGAGTTGATTGTTGGCATGATCGGATCCTATGTCATAGTCTAGCTGTTTTAGCATGCTCTAAAAGTTAAGTGCCCCCAGTTGAGTTTTTACCCCGTTTATTGACACAACTTGCGGAAAGGAATATGTACAATAGTCAAGCCATGGTAAGACGTTTTATCACTCTAGGAAAAATGACGGCAGGATGATGCGATTATAACCCTAAGATGTGGAAAAGGATGCAGAAAGAAGAAAAACTAAAAAGCCAAAGTGCAAAATAGGAACTAATAGATGGAGAGGTACAGATAGCGTCTGTTTGCCAGATTTTCACTTTTTGTATTTATTGCATTTTTCTGATTTCTTTTTTATTTTTTATTTTTATTTTTCTGTCAATAGACTGCCTGTTTGCCAGGTTTTCACCCTATGACATTTTTTTTATTTTTTTTGTATTTTTCGTTGTTTTTGTATTTTTCAGACTTTTTCTCATTGCTTTCTTCTCAGACTTTTTTCCGCTATATTTTTGTATTTCTTCTCGTGACTTTTTCTCGGCTGTTTTGATTTCTTCAGTCTTTTTCTCATTGCTTTTGATTTCTTCAGACTTCGCTTTTGATTTCTTCTCTCGATCCTTTTCATCGCTTTTTGATTTCTTGGGGACTTTTTCTACTAAAATGATACTTATTTCTTGTTGATGCACACCGCTGATGGTTCATCAAACGTCTCCTTCTCGGCGTTGATAACTTGTATGCCCCTCGAACCATGGGGACCTAATAACCATAAGGGCCTAGCCATTCTGGTTCAAACTTTCCTTTCTTTTCTTATTTTGTTGATGGGTTCTCTTTCAGAACTAGATCACCCACCTAAAAGGTACATGGCTTTACTTTGTGATTATAGCTACGAGACATCATCTGTTGGTATTCTTTCAAATGGTCAGCTGCTCTCTGTCTCTTTTCATCTAAAAATTCTAACTCTTGTAGTCGGGAAACTCTGTATTCATGATCTGTTATGAGACCTTTCAGTGATACCCTTAGTGAAGGTATTTCAACCTCTAAAGGAAATATGGCTTCTGCTCCATAGACAAGGGAAAAAGGTGTTGCTCCTGTTGGCATTCAGACACTAGTTCTGTAAGCCCACAAGGCGGGATTGAGTTGAACATGCCAATTCTTTCCTGAGTCATTAACAATCTTCTTTAAAATCTTTAGTATAGTCTTGTTTGAGGCCTCTGCTTGGCCATTCCCTTGTGGATAGGTAAGGTGTTGAATATTTGTGTCAATATGAATCTTTTTCAGCAGTTCTATCAAATATCTTGACTTTTTGAGGTCTAATATTTATCTATAATAACGGTATACTAGGAATACCATATATCGACAACAATGTAGTTGAGTATGAAGGATGAAATTTTTTTCTAGTGACTTTAGAGAGAGGTACTGCCTCAATCCACTTAGTGAAATATTATGTCACTATGATGATGAACTTATGCCCATTTGAGGATGAAGGATGAATTTTTCCTACTAGATCTAACCCCCATTGAGAAAATGGCCAGGTTGGTGTGAATGAGTGAAGTTCTTGTGCAGGAGCATGAATAAGATTCCCATGAATCTGACATTTTGAGCATGTTTTAACAAAAGTGAATGATTCCCTCTCCATTGTAGGCCAGTAGTAACTCATTCTAATCAATTTCTTAGATAAGGTTAGTCCACTTGAATGAGTACCACAAATGCCCCCATGAACTTCTTGTAAAGCTTTATCAGATTCATCACGTTCAAGACATTGAAGTAAAGTACCATCAAGACCACAGCGATAAAGGGTATCAACGATAAGGGTATATCGAGAGGATTGTCAGATAAAGTTACGTTTTTGGTTGCGAGATAAGTCAGGCGGTAAAGTGTCATCTTTTAGGTAGGCATAAATCTTACCATACCAGGGTGAATCGGATCCTACCAGGTGGTAGATAATTTGGCTTTCAGGTGTGTCATAGGTAGGTGTAAATAATTGTTCCACCAGAAATTCATAGCGAGTCTGTTTTTCTGGGAGTTGTACCAATGAGGCAATCGTAGCCATAGCGTCAGCCACTTTGTTGTCAATCCTTGGAATTTGTGTGAACTGAATGTCCACAAAGTACTTTTTGAAGTCATCAATCATCTTTTTGTATGGCAACAACTTGTCATCTTTAGTCTGATAATCATCATTGATTTGATTAATAACTAGTTGTGAGTCACCATAAACTTGTAGCTCGGTAATCCTCCAGTCTAATGCTGTCTTTAATCCAGTGATGAGTGCTTCATATTCGGCTATGCTATTGGTGCATGGAAACATTAGCCTATATGACCGAGGAATGGTATGTCCTTGAGGGGTGACAAAGAGAATTCCTGCCCCCGATCCATGTTGAGTAAAAGAACCATCGAAGTATAAGGACCATAGCTGCTTAGAGTCTACCGTGAAAACATCAGCATCTGGAAACTCAATGTGTAAGGGGTGCTCTGTTTGTAGAGGAGCGTCTGCTAGTTGGTCAGCAATAACTTGTCCTTTGATTGCCTTGCGATCAACGTAGTGGATGTCAAACTCACTCAAAATCATGACCCATTTTGCTAACCTGTTAGTGATGCTTTACTTAGTAGATACTTGAGTAGATCAATTTTTGAAACAAGATTGATTGTATGAGTTAGCATGTAATGTCAAAATTTATGTGAAGCAAAGACTACTGCTAAACAAGCCTTCTCAATGAAAGCATAGTTAAGTTCATGACTAGTTAGTGTTCTGCTAATGTAATAGATTGCACATTCTTTCCCTTCATGGTCTTCTTGTGCTAATAATGCCCCCAAGGATGTCTCGGTTGCAGCAATATATAGGATCAATGGTTTGTCTGGATTTGGTGATATGAGCACTGGTGGATTCATCAGGTACTGCTTGATTTGTTGAAATGCCATTTCACAATTGTCATCCCATCTGAAAGGAACATTCTTATGCAGGAGATGTGTGAACGGTAGACTTTTGTCAGCCAATTGCACAATGAATCTTCTGATGGATTGAAGTCGCCCTTGTAATGATCTTAATTGACTGATGTTCTTTGGGGGAGGAATCTCCATGATCGCCTAAACTTTAGCAGGATCTACTTCAATTCCCTTTTCTGAAACAATATAACCTAAAAGTTTTCCCGACATGACCCCAAAAACACATTTCTTAGGATTCAGACGAACTTTGAATTTTTCCAATCTGGTAAATATCTTAAACAGTATCTCCAAGTGTCCTTCTCTAGTGTTTGATTTGGCCAATATGTCATCCACATAATCTTCCATGAATGTGTGCATCATGTCATGAAAGATCATAGTCATGGCTCTTTGATATGTCACCCCAGCATTCTTTAGACCAAAAGGCATGACATTCCAACAGTATGTTCCCCACCTGACAAGTGAAAGTTGTTTTCCTCGTCTCCGTGCAATCTTGTCTCTTTTGTTAAACCAGAAACCATCCATTAATGAATATATGGTATGGCTACCGTTAAATCAACTATAGTGTCAATATTTGGAAGCGGAAAGTCATCCTTAGGGCAAGCTTTGTTAAGATCTCTGAAATCAGTGCATACTCTAATGCGTTTATCTGGCTTTGCTACTGGTACAATATTGGAGATCCATTCTGCATAGGAAATTGATCTTATAAAGCCTGCATCGAGGAGCTTCTTAAGTTCTTCCAACTTAGTGCTGCTACGAGGATTCATCTTTCTCAGTTTTGTTTTCACCGGTTTAAATTCCTCGGGTTTGATAGACAACATGCATTATGAGATATTAGGGTCAGCACCTGTATGCCCCCGTGATATGACCAAGCTAGAAATTAACTTGATTCTCTTTGAGAAAAATTCATGAACTCGATTTCTTTTATTCCATTATTCAAATTTAGTCAGAAGGAATCGATTATTTATAGCCAGGTAATATTGGATTTCCCTTTAAATTCGAACATCAAGATGGGTAATCGCCATGATAGTAAGTGTTCCCGAGAGTGTCAAGAGTCCCATTAGTCGGTGTCTTTAAAAAAGGTTTTCACCATTTGATACGCTCTTTATTTTATCTTTTGTTTGATCTAGTACTGCCAGATTCTGGTTTTCACCACTAGATCATTTTTCTTTATTTTCATTTTTGCAGCTAGGAGACTTGACACTCTCCTGATTAAAGACTTCATACTGAAAATTGCTAGTGGAACAATCATTTACATCATCTGCGGAAAGGAAGTTTATGATAGCTTCGTCATTTGGAAAAATAGGTATATCAATAGGTTCGGTTAGATCCCAGTCAATGAGATCAGGATGGATTAAAGGTAACAAGTCATTTGGTCATGTGAAATCGGTGATGGTTAGGGTCAAGACAGAGTTATCGATAGGATCTAAGGTATGAGGTAGGTCAATGATGATACTATTCTCCTGATAGTCTTGTTCGTTAAAATCTGACTCAGTATCACTAGACTCATAGTTGCATTGTAGTTCAGATTCTTGTGGTCGGGACCCTGAACCTTCTCCTTTGATTAAAGTGGGTGTATACGTGTGTATGACATCTACCTCTTTGTCTCTCCAAAATTTATCATCATGGATGGTATCCCATTCATATTCAGCAGAATCTGTATCAGAGTTATTTTCTATGAAATTCAGAATTGATGCCAAACATGTCTCTTTCTTATCGGAACCTTCTTGCAGTGTAAAAACATTACCTTGTGATTATTTGGATGGGGTAGCGTCATAGCCTAGTCCAGTTTTATCATATGCAGCAAGCCCTGGAAGATGGATAGGCTCAACTACGCCTTCTTTTCTTTTTCCAAGAGGACCATTGTCATATCCCATCTTTTGCATGATGGAATATCCTTTCCCATATCTGTCAGTTGGTAAGGTGACACTTAGAACTGTTTCATCTCCATCCTTATAAAGCCAATTCAGAATTGTTGTATCTTCAAGATCCCCCATAGGGAATTTCTCTTTGATAAATTGTCCATTGAACTTGGTAGTTGGTTCTGTTTGTAGTTGTACTGATGTTGATGCTACTGATATCTGTTGTGTAATAGAAGGTTGTCCATGTGATCGAGGTGATGTAGGTAGATTAGCAAGACAAAGAGAATATTCCCCAACTCCACTTTCCTTAAACTGTAGTTTCTTGTCAAAGCTTCTAGCTAATTGACTGATGTGTGGATCATTCTTAGGAGAAGTATTAGCAAGTGCTTCTCGATTGTTTGGAACCAAAGTATCCTAATGAGCTTTGACGTTGGCATAAGTTTGGGTGTTTGAATTATCAGCTGGTATAGTGATTTCTTGTCCGTCATATGGAATCTTAAGACATTGATGGTAAGTGGACAGAACAACTTGCATTTCGTGAATCCAAGGATGACCCAACAAGATATTGTATGCAAGATCCCGGTCTAGAACTTGACAAAAGATATTTTTGATAATAGGTCCCACTCTGATTGGTAGCATGATTAGACCTTTAGATGTTCTTTCTTCATCATCATAGGCTTTGATGATAATCTTCCTTCTAGGATCAATGGAGTCTTCTGCAAATCCTAATGCTTGAACCACCTTCAAGGTACATATATTTAGACCAACCCCTCCATCTATTAGGACATGTTTAACACGGAACTTATGGATCATGACCTCTAAGTATAATGAAGAATTATGGGGATGAGTCACGGAAACATCATTTTTGTCAGAGAATGAAAGACATGTGGGTGAGGACAAATTTCCTACCATGGATTGAAATCGGTTCACATCCAAATCTGTGGATACAGTTGTTTCAAAAAGGGCTTTGTTTAAGATTTCCTTATGTGCAGGAGAAATCTGCAGGAGTTCTAAAATGGAAATTTGAGCTGGAGTTTTTCGAAGTTGGTTAACTAAGTCATATTGATGTTGAGGGAAGGTCTCAGTGGATTTCGAAGAGGTACCCTTCAAGACAACTTTAGCTTGTGCTCTCATTGTGACATTCACTTGTCCATTGTCTACTTTCTCTTTGATTTTTATAACATTGGCTCACTCATCGTCCGTATAGATGTGATGGATTACATTGTCATCAATTTGGTTCACATTTTTGTCCGAAGACTCTCCCTTTTGATAATTTGGTAGAGGGTTGCGAAATGCTTGGTGATCTTCATTGGATTTTTGTTGTCCTTCTACTGTGACAATGCCCTTGTCAATTAGGTCTTGAATAGCATGTTTCAAAGCTTGACAGTTGTTTGTGTGATGACCTCTGCACTTATGGTAGTCACAAAAATAAGCTTCATTCCATGATGGAGGTTTTACACTAGGTTCATAAGTGTGTTGCGGTGGTAACATAAGGACATTCTTTTCCATAACCTCTTTGAAAGCAGATTCCAAGGATTGTCCTAGTGGAGTGAAAGTTCTTCTATTAGAGAAGAATGAAAAGCGTTGTGGGTTCGTGTTTGAGGTATTCGCTAAAGTGTTGTTGTTGTTCCCACGATAGTTTTGGTTGTTGACAGTCCCTTGATTGTTGTTTGTTGGAGGAGGAAAATTGTTTCCTTGATTCGTGACTGAATTGACATTGTTGTAATTATTGTTTTGAGTAGTATTGCGAGTCCAAAATTTAGACTTGTCTTGATTGTTGTAATGGTTAGATGAGCTAGGGTTGTCTCTGTCAAGTTTTATTGTCCCTCTTTTGACCAAAGCACTTTCGATGGTGATGGCATCCTCAATCAATTTCTCAAAGGATGGTGGACAATGTAGATTTAAGCGATAGCTCATTTCTGAGTTGAGGCTATTGATGAAAGTAACCATTTTTTCCTTTTTAGGAACATGTCGTGGGTACCTAGCGAACATTCTTCTCCATCTTTGAAGAAAGGTAGTGAAAGGTTCACCAGGTTTTTGCGCAACTTTGCAAAGATCAATCATGGTGATTTGGTGTTGAATGTTGTAGGCGTATTGTGCTATGAACAAATTGATCAATTCCTCGAATGTTTGAACAGGAGGTGTAATCTTAGATAACCATTCCATAGAGTTAACTCCAAGGCTCCGAGGGAATAATCATAATAAATAAGTATCCTCATGGGAAAATTCCAATGTCATGTTTCAAAAGTCTCTAACGTGGTCAATTGGATCCGATTTCCCATTATAACGATCAAATTTGGGAATTTCACAACGTTTAGGAAATGGAATCATGTTGAGATTTCTATCAAAAGGATAAGGACATATGTCATCCAGCGTGTATTTCTTGGTTGTGGTCCCCCCTTGTAACTCTTTGACTTGTCCTTGGAGTGCTTTAAACTGTTGTGTAAGAATAGCAAAATCAGATGGGGATGTTTCTTCTTCTTTGCTCTTTAATTTCTCAGTATCAAAATCCTTAGGCAGTTTAGCTCCTTGATCAGCTAAGAAGAGAAAATACGTTTCTTTGTCACGTTGTAGAATCTTTTCAAGGGCTTTAAGAAAATTGGGGTCTTGTTCAGCCTCTCTAATATGAAGTTCTTGCTCGTCATCGCTATCTACGGGAGTTTTGTTCATGTCTTTGTTCTTATGAAACGGATTTTCCTCTCTATCAGCCATATTGTCGTCACTGAAAAGAGGATTACGACTCATACTAAAAAGAGGACGTTCACCTTTTTCTTGGATGTTGTGGGTGGGAATTTATTGTTGAGATGTTTCTCCTAGTTTGTTGCATTGAGATCTTGTAAAAAATAGGCATACGTAAGAAATCCTAGGATATGATCGAAGGTTACTGAAGGATTTGACTAGGATGCGTTGAGTATTCAATTGAAGGTTGTGGTATATTCTCAAACTCAAGAGGTTGATCAAGATTGTGATGTTGAGATAATGCTAATATTTGATAATAAGCTTGAGTAACCAAAGGTTCCACAGCGTAATCATCAGTAAATCCTCTAATGTAGTCTTGGTATCTATGGAGAAATGTGCGATAATGGAGTAAGACGTGTCGACTCTTATACAAGAATTCTCTGCGGTCTAAGGTTTCTTTGTAACTTAAGTTCATTTTGGGCTTCTTGATCCTATTGAAGACTGATTTCTTGGTGAACTTGGTTGATTTCCACTTTCTCAACATGGGAGAGAAATCTCAGAGATTCGGGTCTGTGTAAAAATTTTGACAGAAATTCAGAAGCGCTATTCTATTTCCTAAATGCGCTGCAGGAAGAGGTATATGCGGAGAAAGAGTCAAATGTGCTGCAGAATACCTTAAATGTGCAGAAACAGAGCACAGATGCGCTAAAACAGTTTTCCTAAATGCACTAAAAGATGACTCAGATGCGCTGAAGGAGCTAGTGGATGCGCCAGAATAGATTTTATATGCGCTGCAGTTTTTCCTAGATGCGCTAAAACAGTTTTCTAAAGACAGTTTTTGACCAGTTTTAAAAATTCAACCGAAGTTTTTCATGTTCATTTTGGATGATCCTTTATCTGAATTAATGTTCTTGAAAACACAACAAACATTCTGATTTAAGTTGATCATAACCAAACACAGAATAAGACAAGCACAACCTAGGTTAGGCCAGGACAATATCCGCTAGATTCCACGTAACCGCATATATGTAGCGTGTGAATTCAGAAGCTTGGCTACACGGGCTCCCCCTTACAATGCACTCTCTTCTCAGGCCAACCAAGCTTCCAACCCCCATGAAACTCCCATGGTGAGCTGATCACCTCTACTACAAACTGTGAAAGTGTGGATGCCTTCACACCGACCGGTGCTGCGCTAGCAAATAGAAGGATTTTGGCTTACTACACAAAATTTTTTAGTTTGGGACCCCCGTTCGAGTGGTCATACATGGGGCAAGAGATTAATCACCATTAAGGTGGCACTCCAGCCTGAAGAGGTTAAGCTCAACAGTGGTTTAAGGGAGTACAACTGCCCCCATTTAATACTAATCCACGTCAGCAACCTTAGGTTTTCCATAAGATTTACATTTATATACCTGCCAGTAGTTTGGCCTTAGTCACTGGGCCGGCTTTTGAGTCGCTGCTAGTGATGAAACTCCCGTGCGCACCCAATTTCTAGAGTCAATAACCGTTTCTCTTACACCTAGGATCGCACAAGTGCGCAAGGGGAGAGGATACTTCGATTATCAAGTCAAGGATACATAGGGAAAAGTGGGTCTAGTTTTCTGATCACCTAGTTTGCACAGGGTGAGAGCATAATCACCTACCACTTTCAAACACAGTAAATAAGAGTAGACAAATTCATTTTAGGAGCACCAAAATCAAAAATGATTTAATCTAAGTGGAGATTTTGCTTCACAACAGACATGGGGTTCATTTTAACTGCATGATAAAGGTGTGGTGGCTACCCTAGATTGATTCATTTTAAATCCAGCAAGAAAGAAAGAAAGAAATTTTGTCTGCGGAAGGCGTCAGACTCAGAATCTGTGTTACAAATCCAGATGCGCAACTCTGTCACTCAAATGCGCTAAAACAGAACCCAAATGCGCCACTCTGTTACTCAGATGAGCGAAAATAGAGATTATATGCGCTATAACAGAACCTAAATGTGCAATAACAGAAATCTATATGCACAATAACAAAATCTAGGTGTGCAACTATGTTACCTAGATGCGCTAAAACAGAACCTATATGCGCTAATCTAAATGCAAAATTTATTTTTTTTAATTTTTCTGAAACATATTTGAATGCGCTAAATGATGTCCTAAATGCGGTAAATAAACTCCTATATGCTCTGCAGAAATTCCCGGATGTGCCACTCTATTTCCAAGATGTGCTACAGAAATGCCTAGATGCGCCGAAACAGTCTTCAGATGCGCCGAAATACCTGCAAAATAAAAATTTTCGAATCTTCCAGATGCGCTCTCGGATGTCAGAAAACTTACAAGAAAATCTGCAAGAAAAACCTGCAAGAAAGAAGTCTAAAATGGGGGCATAGGCCCCACAGTGGGCGCCATTTAATGTGTGGTCAAAAATAATATGCATAAATGAATTGAAATAAAATACTATTTAAGCACACTGATAAGACATTGTATCAAAATAGAACGAAAGAAGTAAGTAAATGCAAACTCAGTATTCTTCTTCGATTGTCGTCCTATCATCCTCTATCTTTAGTGTTTTTGTCGATTCCAGCTTTTGTTCTCAGATTGTAGGCTAGGCTCAACAAACTGTCTTTCTAAAGAACGAGATTCAAAAATGATGCATGATGCAAGATTTTAAGCTACATGGAATAAGACTAATATGCTTTGGTAAAATAACTATGATGCTATGATAAATGAATACTAAATGAATTAAATGCATGAACTCCACCAATTGCCTATTATCAATGCCTTTACTTACACAATGTATTTATAGAGTTAACGATTTCGATTGGTCAGTCTCTTGATTAACCAGATAATTGTCGGCGATCAAAATGGTATCTAAGAAGGATAGTGCAAACCGAAGAGAAAATGAAGAAACCTAAAACAAGATTTTTCTATTTTATGAAAGAGGAAAAAGATAAGAAGATAAGAGAAATCATCTTTTCTTTAAAAGGAATAAAAAAGAAAGATTTAAAGCCTATAAATAATGAATTAAAATTCACTATTTATTTTGTGGGATGAAATTGGAATTTCTCCTTTTTCTTTAATTAAAATGAAATATTTAATGCTTCTAAAGTAAGAAAGTTTCTTCTATATAAGAATAAAGTTTAATTAGGGTTTCCTCTTGAAGAAAAAAGCGTAAGATCTCATTTAAATAAAATACATTTAATTATGATATGAGAAGAAAATAGAAGATAATAAATATCTAGTTGTGTTTTTAGAAAGAAAGAGCAAGATCTTTAATTAAATAAGATTTATTTAATTAAATCAATTTCTTTGAATATTAATTAAATGAAACATTTTAATTAATTGAAGAAGAAATTAAAAATAGAAGAAAAGAGAAATAAGTTTAAACCTACTCAAATCAAAGATTTCCACCTAAATTAAACAATGATACTCAATTCTAAATAAAAATGTATTTATTTAATTAATTAAGTGGACATATGAAAATAATTAAATAAAATAAATTTATTTAATTACGAAAGAAGAATAAGATAAATGAACAATATAATTAAATTAATTAAATTTAATCATATGTAGAGGACTTTAGAAAACTAATTAAATAATAAATATTTAATTAATTGTCAGGATTATAGACATGACCATTTTTATGCGTATACACCTTCATCTTGGTTTTGTAATCCCTATATTTGTAAATAATTGCAACCAACTCTTTGCTCTCCGGAGTTGTGGTAATCTATAGCCTAGTTCTTACTTTTGTTAGAGCTGCTTCAAACTCGTTCAATGTGTCAAACCTCCTACTTGCTTCAATTTTAAAAAGAAGTGTGATAAATTTGCAATCTACTAAGCTTCAAGTAAGATTCTTTAGTCATGGTGATATGATCGGCCATCTCCTTGTTGAATATTTATTTAAATTTTAAAAAAATTTCCTTTGAATCAATAATCTTCTCATCAAACTCATCAGTTATCTCAACTTTGAGGTCATGACAATTTCCTTTGATCTCCACCAGCTTGTCTAGGTACCTTTCGAGTTCTATGGAGATCTCCTTTAACAAGGTGTCATAAACACTTAATTTCCATTCAAATGAATTGGGCCATGAGGGGTCTAATTCCTTTGAATCACTCACGATTTGTTCATTAATTAATTTCATTCGATCCATGGAAATCAACTTTTTGATTTCTTGTGAAAGCACATTGAGACTACTCTGATCTTTTCTAATTTCCCACAGCTCTGCCATCAATTCCTTCCTTTTGACAACAACTTGGATATAGAAAAGCACATACTTACTAATAAAGAGGATAGTTTTTTCAAGCATCTCATCAATCCATTCTCGCCATACCCACGATAAAGGATCTGGCATCTGGCACCCGTTTCATTGATTGAGCAGCGATATTGAATTGGCGACCATCGCCACTGGCTGACGGATATTTCATTGGGGCCATTTCTTTAGTCTTGAAGAAGTTTGGAGCAGCTTTGCAACTGTATCTAGTACAATTGTTATTGTAGGAGTGTACTTCCTCTTTTTCTCTACCGCTTTCCTCAACCATACTAGGGAAGCTTCAATCAAAGCATAATTCTTATTCTCTAGAGCGATTTCTCTGGAATCACAAGGAGTAATGGGTATATTTTCCATTGGGGAAGAGAGTACTTAGATAGTGGATGAAAAGTATTATCTTCAACAATTTTCTTTAAAATAGCAATAGAATCCTCAGGCATAGGTTTTGTTTGATTAACCTTCTTTCTAGGAGTAGGGGTAGATGGACTATCTTGTTCACATACTAATTTTAGTTTAACCATCTCCTCTGGTTTCTCACCATCACCCCGAAACTGTGAATTTGCACTGGAAGACCTTGTAGCCGTTCTCCCTGAGGATGTTTCCACTGTAATTGTCTAAGAAGACCCTTGTTCATTTTTTTAAGAATATTTTGGTTCTTGGGTAGAACCTACCACTTGTTGCCATTTTCCTTCTAGCCAATCTTGAGTTATTTTCATGACTGGGGCAGCCCGTACGTTCATATCCAAGACTTCATTTTCATTCTAGTCAACCTTGGAATGGGACTTGTCTGACAACTTCTCATATTTGGGATCAATGACCACTAAATCATCAATTGTACCCTCAAGAATCTGGAAAGGTAGACAAAAATCTTGAATCTATTCAAGGGTTAACCTCATGTAATCTCCTTTCAAGACTTCATTTTCATCAGCACAATCTTCCTAGAAGTCTTCAAGAATGGGCTAATGCTGATATGAATTTCCTCCATATAAATTTCATTTCACAAAACCCTTGCTGTCAATATTAGCCCTCATGAATAAATGTTGGAGATTATATTCTTTGAGAAGACTTTCAACACATTTGGCCATTTGATTATTTTTTCATATGAAAGATGGAGTTTTCAATGGGAAAGGATATCCCCATTTCCCCATATTCAAGTGTTTCACATTCATAATGGCCATTTGTCTACAAACCTCCAGGAACACCAGCAAATCTTCAAGATATATGGGTAATTTCAATGGGGCTTTCTCAAAACCTCCTATCCTCAAGTAGGAAAATCTATCAAATTGAATATAAAACTTCCAAATTCTAACACCAGAGACATTGACTCAGAAGAAAAATGCACTTCAGGATTCCCATCCAATTTCCTTACAGCTTCCATTAAGAATGCATCATTAACAAGGGAAAAATCTCCAATTCCAACTTGCTTAGTAAACTGCGGGTAGCACTTATACACAAGCATGCCAGAATTTGGGGGTATCTATGGTTTTAATCCCAACCAAAATGACCTTTCACTAGCTATAATATATGTTAGGCAAGAACACAGATGAAAAGTAGTTGTTTTCTGAAAATTGACCAATTGTTTGTTCAAATGGAAGCAAATTATCTTAGCCCAATCAATGAACATGTTTTCATCACAGACATCCAAAATAAATTGACACATCCAATCCTCAAAGGATTCAATTTGTGCATTCCCAACAATATGATGCAATATAGCAATGGCATCTACAATTTCTCCTTTGAAATGCATTCTTTTAAGTTTAGTGGGTAGTTGTGACTTACCTCTTTTTTCTGATTTCAACCACCCTTTCGCCATAGAATTCTCATACCAAATTTCATTGACTTTGAAAAATTCACTAGTCATTGCAACAAACATGTCCTTCATGGGTGTTCTCTTAGGGATCCTTAATGTGTGAGAAAAATTTCCAGGAGAAATTCTAGCAACAACAGTCCCATCCGTGGCTTTAATTTCCTATTTCTCTAGAATGTATCTTCTTGCACATGCACCTATTAGGTCCACACTCAGAACGGCTTCTGGAAAACCCCCGACATGAGCTAGTCCAATTTCTAACAGTTTTGCATCGATAGCAGTTCTTTTGTCACTTTCCAAATGCTCCTAGAATTCTTTTAGCTTAAAGGATCCCAACTCTATGTCCCTTACACTGAGCCAACGATTTTGAATTCCAGACTACATGATTTCATAGTACACAGGGTAACACTCATACACTTGAAGAAATAATTGCAGATGATAGAGGTGCTATTGTAGGTTCAAACAAATAAATCTTCACCACCTTAAGTCATGCAAGTGACGGGACATGCAATTGGTGTTGAATTAATATGGTGCTTTATTTTAATCTTTGGTAAAGAAAACCATAAGATTTGTGTGCTTTAACAAAATCCTTGATAAGACATCTCTAGGTTGTACCGTATGCCCCATTAAATGTATAGGAGGTGCCTCAAAATATGTGGATGAGCAACATATTTCCTTGTCGCAGAAAACTGGAACTCTATAACTTAAAGTCAAGAGTTACGAAGTTATGAAAATCTCTAACTCCTCGACTTCACAATGGACCGACTCACTTGACACCGCTAAAGAACAAGTCAAGATATCGAGAAGCTAGAAAAAACATGAACTTGATGACCAAGAAAAAGACACACAGTGCCAACAACTTAGGTTTCAAAACTCATAGAATGTGCAACAAGAAGTTAGAAATTTAGAGGAACCTGGGAAAAAGACTAAAATGAAGGCAAAGACTTTAGACTTAGGCAAAAAATATAAGATTGAAGAGTGAGGAAGACAAAATTTGAAGGGACATAACACCTTGTTGGAAACAAGCAACACTGAGAGGGGGGGTGAATCAGTGTTCTACAAATATTATATTTCTTATCCTGATCTTTAATCAACTTAACATATTTAGTCAAAATCAATATGCAGAAACAGAAAGCAAGAAGCCACACAACCATAACACAAGGATTTTTATGTGGAAACACTGTAAGGGGAAAAGCCACGATGGATGGCCAATACACAATAAGTTCTGAGTATACTCAAAAGAAGTATTACAAAATGAGAATGCACTTGTATTCAGGCTCACTACCTAGAGCTCTCTACTCAAAATGGGGCTCACTGCCCTTACCATAGTTTGGAATAGATCCAAAGAAAATGAACTAAGATAATAGCATCTACCAATGCTTGATTACAGTTCTAATTTAGCTCGAATGTCGAACTTCTATCCTGATGATTGATGTTGAACTTCTGCTTTGTTCTGCTCAAGTTCGCACAAAAAGTATTTATGCACAATTGAAATTGCACATGATATCGCTCAAATACAACTTGGACATTCGCAACATATGCTCGCACAACTTCTTCATCCATCCAAATGATATGATCGGTCATCTAAATATATTTTTTCACAAGGAATCAATCGCCATAGGTTAGCTCAACAAAACTTAATAAAATTT
>VDFB02009204.1:0-22725 GCA_007258455.2 Sequoia sempervirens | reverse complement strand
CCAGGCTGTCAAGAACTTGATCCAAAGCATGTCGAAAGCAACTCCGAAATTAATCAAGATCAAGAATTTGTATCTTCAAGATACTACAATAATCTAATGAACACTCTCTTATCCATGCAAGATGATCATATCCATGTATCACATACTCCTCCATCTACCCATGAGATGCTTTCTACAGATGGGCACGTAGATGATCTTCATCTAGAACAAGATTTTGTTACACAAAAAGACCAGATTCTTAACTCCTACAATCAAACAGAGTTGTCAACATTAGGATCAAATATGTCTCAAAATTAGATTGAGGACATCATGAATAAAGATATCCATCATTATCCATTCAACAAAACAAGTCAAATAGAACATCCAAAGTTAGCGAAGTAGCAAATTGAAAGAACATCAACTACAGTGGTCATTTGTCAGAGCATGTTTACTGAACAATACATCTCAGAACAGGAAGAGTCAAAGAACAAAGGTACTACCACAATACTGGGGGCAACTTCATCTCAAGTAAACGTCAACATAGAGAGCATGAAGAATCCTTATGATGAAACCGGTGTCAATACTACAACCAGCCGCATCATGAATCTTCATCCACCCATCACCCCATCCATGAATTGGGACCAACGCCAAAAGAAAGAATTGAACCAAAGTACAAAGAACATTATCAAAGAAAAAGGAGCTGAGAAGCATAATGGACAAATCAAATACAAATGGATACCAAAAAATACAAAGAAAGATCATCCCTATCAAACTCCATCAGTCAAAGAAACTATGGGGCAAACTAAAAGAGGGAAAGGTATCCATCAAAGATGTCCACAAAATCAAAAGCAGGCTTTTCAAGCAACGTACAAAGTGTATCAAGCAGTTGGTCCTAATTCCATGCACACTTCTGTATCCACCCATCATTGCTCATCTCCTCTCCCAGCCGGGAGAGCTGCAAGGTTCCAAATCGGCTAACCAATACATCTCTTATCCCTAAACGCGCGACTCCATCCACGCCTAATGATGATATCCACCTCTCATATTAACCATATGTATTAACAACGACCTCTTTCCATCATAAGGATCTGTATAAGCACTTCATTTTCATGTATGTATGCATAGAGATAGAGTTAAATCGTAATTTACAAAGCAGCATCAAGAACTCTAAAGCTGCATCTGCACGGATCTTTAGCAGTACAACTCCTTTTGTGTAGGATACCATACACATGGCATCTACTAACACTCACTCGTGTGGTTCAGCATGAACTCTTTTAAAACAAAAAATCAAAATATGAAAATAAAAAAAAAAATCAAAAAAAGGATTGAAAATAGTAAAGAGAAAAAAAATCGTCCTCTAGTGAAAACCATTACGGTGGCGCTTTGGGCAAGACCATGATGAAAACCTAGCAAACAGGCGTCATGAGTAGAAATGAGCATCTACGTGTGCCACTTTAGGTGAAAGAATCTTATCCCATCCATAATAAATCCAGCATTCCATCCATCTTAGCCATAATAAAGCCATCCATCCATGAACTGTTTATCCAATCCATTCGCATATATCTGCATCCATCATCTTAGTTATCTTGATCTTGATAAAATTTTGGGGCACACTTTACGCTTACTTACGGTAAAACATCTTGACATGGGTCATTTTCATCGATCCTATCCTATGCAGCATTACCTGAGCTATGAAACACTATCCAAATGAACACTCGTTATTCGAGCACCTTATCTTATCGCAAGATAAATCCTTGGCATACTTTGCGTGCTTACTATATCCATCCATCCATACACTTATTCGAGCATCCACCCATGACACTCCATACATTGCTAGACATTGGGGGTAGATATGTACATCTTGCTTCGAGAATAAATCTTGGTCTATGTCCTCTGACTTATGTGGCGATCCGAACATTGGAAAACATGAAATAAAATTGGTCAAACCACTTGTGAGAAAAAATCCAAATCACTAGCCCATGGCACATTTTGTCGAGAAGACATTCCTTATCAATCTTTCATCAAACATCGATCCAAACAATCGCTATCAGTTGCATCTAATTTGCACATCAAACATCACATCAAACCATTCGAACAAATTTTGTTCCAAATCAAGCTTCATCAGTCATGATCAATCGAATCCAATCAAAAAATCATCATCTCAAGATATCCTTGTGTTGCTTAACACTATCCTTGCATTGTTGTGTATCCTCAACAATGTTATCATTGTCCATTCGATCGACATCTCAATCCTTGTGTTGCTTAACACTATCCTTGCATTGTTGTGTATCCTCAACAATGTTATCGTCATCATCAATCCATCGATTTGATCAATCAACCTTAGCTTGATCTTCAACAAAATCCCAAACAGAGCACTGATATCATCACACATCCCTATCGAAATCGTCAAAATCATGTGAAAATCCAAAAACATCAGAAAATCAGAAAATCCAAAAAACATTCAAAACATATCAAAATCCAAAAACAAGTCAAAAAATCCAAAAAATATCAAAAAAACATTGAAATCTGAACTACATTGTCTCTGAGCTTAAACGTAGGCAAGGCTAATCTTTAATCAGCCCCTAAGACATCAAAATCCAAAAACATTCAAAAAACATCAAAATCCAAAAAATCCAAAAAAGACATCAAAATCCAAAAACATCAGAAAATCAAAAAATCAAAACATTTGTAAAAAACATCGCAAAATCCAAAAACAGCCTCAAAATATTCCAAAACATCAAAAACATCCAAATATTTGAAAAAATCCATCCGCCTCATCTCACTTTCACCTGCAATAATCAATCATCCATAGTAAACTGATCATCACCTTCATCCTTTGGCAACACAAACAGAAATAATCATAGCAGTTAGCAAAATCAATCTTCAATCGTAAAATCAAAATTGAAACAACAAACCTATAAAAAAAATCAAACTCTCGATCATTCACAAACATGTCAGTCAACCTTATATCAACAGCCTATCACTCAACATATCAAAGCATCATCATCCTATACAATGCATGTCCTAGGATATATCGTTCTGACAATGGGCATCATTTTTTATATCACTTTGGATTCTTATCCTATCAAAACAAATCCCTTTTGGCTAGAGGTATGAAGAAAACATTGGCTTGTTTGTGTACTGGGTCTTTTCTTTTGATTTATCTTATTGCGCTCATTCCAAGGACCTCTCAATGATATCTAAATGAAGGATTTAGAGAGATAGGAATGGGGCAACGATCATTATTATTTTGTCTGATGTGCTTGTTGGACGCTCTTGTAATATAATTTGGCGAACACTTGCTTTGTTAGATATGTATGGAGGATGTTTCAGATAGCTTGTTGACTATTGCATTGATTGGTTATACCTTTCCGTGTTTTGGTCCGAGATGTTTGAGACTTCTAAAGTGCATCCTAGCAAGGTTTCCGTATGTCAGGTGTGAACAAGAATACTCCTATCTATTTGTCTAGTCAAAGTCCATCACACTAAGTACAACGCCATCCTGGTCCTCTATACCTTGATGCATCATGCTTAGGCATGTTATCAAACATAAAGTAAGTGACCCTTTGAAAATCCCAATCCTTGATAAGCAAATCATCATCATTTATCATCATCATCATTTATCATCATCATCATCTATCATCATCATCTCTAATAAAGTCTCGACCAATCATGGAATTGTTGGATCCTCTTGTCATCATCTCATTTCCACGCTAACATCATCATCACCAATACATCCATCATGCATCCATCATGCATCCATCTTGCATCCATAAATCATTGGTATTTTGCATATCATCTCACATTGATATCATCATCATAATATAGATTTGTTAGTCTAGGCATATCATAAATCATCCATAGCATATCGCATCATCAATCTCATCCATGTCATATCATATCATCATTTAAGTTGTTTAGGATAATATAGATTTGTTATTCTAAGCATCTTAAAGTCATCTCATTTGCATCATCATCCATAACCATCCATTTTCAACCTCTTTATCGCAAGATCGACCCTCAAATCGAATCTTTTCGCTCAATCTCTCGAGGGGGCAATGTACCAATGTACTTCTTTCCGCTGGGGCATCCAAAAAAATTAGAAAATTTTTAAATTTTGATCACGGCAAGTTTATTCTTTGAACCAACACAACAAGTACATTGCTTCAAAGAGGGGCAAAATGTAGACACACAAAATTAGCATTATGCATTTGATCAAAATCACACCCATCCATTCATCAGGGTAAATTCATCAACTTAAATCAAATAAATCAAACTTGATCCTATCATCATCTCTTTGATTAAATAAATCAATCATTTATCTCAGATCATCATTCATCTCCCTTTGATTTGATTTAAATCCCTAAATCAAGTCAAATTGGTCAAATCAGCCTAATCATCATCCTAGCTAATTAATCTTGATTAAATCTAATGCTAATCTCATCCCACTTGCATTCTCTAGATATCTCCCACTTTTTAATAAGTCAATTTTATTGATTTATTAAAAAACCTCATTTCCCCTCAACATGACAAGTCAAACATGGCATTTATTGCTGTTTTTCTTGTCCCCCTCTCAAAATTTATTGCAGATTTGAATTCAAATTTTCCCTCTCATGGGCACTCTTCCCAAATATTGCACATCCATTGACCTATCATCACTTGACAAGTGGCCTTATCTTATTGGCTTGATCTTTGTCCCACATTGGTCCATTTTCAACACTTAGCATTTTGAAAATCTATAAAATAGAGGCTTCATCTCTTATAAAACCCTTCACAACCTCCACAATCACTCATGCAAAGTCACTCTCCATTGGAGAACCGATTTTGCTCATCATCACTCCACCATCTTCATAGCATTTTCATCTTAAGCTTTGATCAAGGATTGGGAAAGGGTCACTAGCACATGTGACACCAATCCACTATGGGATAGAATTTGACTCTTCTTTTTCTCATGCTTTCACTTAGCTTATGTTGATAACTTATGTTGTTTGCATAGATAACATGAGCAATTATTTCATAGGGATTCTATATCTGATTTGCTTGATTTAACTAACAATACTCATGCTTGTTTGTTTTTGAGCAAAATGCAGATTTAGGGTCCACACAACCAAATACCCTACACATATCCATCCTTATGCATACTTTTGGCCCATCATGATCCTGCACATACCTGCAGCTACACAAAGGTGTTTTAGTTTAGGCTCCCATTCGAGTGGCCACACATGAGGCAAGGTTAGCTCTGATAAGGAGGAATTCCAGCCTATAGAGGTTACACTCCACAGGATTTTGGGGAATTCACTTGTCTATGTGACACATTTGTACTCGTAATCCTAAGCTTACCATTAGGATTCACATTTGTATACCGGTCAGGAGTATCTCGGCTAAAGAGCTTCGTTGTCTATTTGAGTAACCTTGGGGTGAGTACTTTTTCCCACTAAGGAAGACCCAATTCCTAGAGTCAATAATAGTTCTCATGATTGTCAGTCAGTGGATGTTCATTTTAGCCAATGAAATGTGAATGCAAGTTGTTTATTGTTTGTTTGCTTGATTAAGGAATTGAAAAGGAACTAGAAAATCATAAAAAAACCAAGGTTAGACTCCTTTCCACAACCTATAAACCACTGATTAGTAACCCAAAAACCTCTAAGCTACTAACAAAAAAAGAAATCTAAAAAATTCTAAAAAAACCTGAAAGTAAATTTTTACTAGGCAAATGTATTGTTCTGCAAAGCAAATGCGTCGTAGAGCCGAAAGTTGGAATTTACCAGGTAGATGTGTCGGTCTATAGAGCAAATGCATTATGACTATCAGATGTGTCACAAAAAAGAAAATGCATTGTTTTGCAGATCAAATGTGTTGCGATGTAGATTTTGTAGCTCAGAAATATGTAAATGTGGCATTTCTTACCTGTACCTACAAAAACACAAAAAATTCATACGAAAATTTGCAAAAAACACGGTTTTGACATTGGGTTCACGAATGTTACTTAGGGGAAATAACCAGGTTAGCATTATAAGCATTATCAAACTAACCTAAGCAAAACAATGAAGAAAAAAGGAGTTAAAGCATGAAAACATGAACAATATTACCAAATGTCTTGAATCTCCATGAATCACCTTCATTGAACCTTCTCTAATTGTTGCAAGTAGATGTCTGCCCTAACATTTGTGATGAGCAACCTATGACTATGACAATGTCCAAAGCAAACTTTGAAGGATTCTATCTAGAAAGTTACACAATGCAAGTATGCAACTATGAAGCAAACCTAAAGCATGAAGTCACAATGTCAAGAAATGTCAAGATCAAGATGTATGAAGTGTGTCAAATGAGGCTAAAATTGCTATTTTATAGAAAAGTCAATTTTGTATGAATGACTAAGATTGACAGTTGATAGATGCCCTAAAATCAATGGCTGAAATTAAATGTGACAACCCACAATTAGGGTTAGGGCAACATTAGGGTGAAATTTGAAAAATAAAAACAATGCTTCATATCAACAGACAAATTGTATGTAAAAAGAGAATAAACAACCACAGAAAAAAGCACTAAAAATCGCTCTCACCATGCTTGTTACAGAGAAAAAATTAAAACTGTAAATAAAAATAGAATTTAAGCTAAAGTAGAATATGTGAAATGCTCATGCTGAAGTAGCTATTTGGAAGAAATGAGAGGTGGGAAATTTTTAAATAAATGATTTTATTTAAAATTAGAAAAAGCCAAAGTGATCAATAATTGAATAAATTAAAGAATTTATTTAATTATAAGAGGACATGAGATATTAATGGCATATTTAAATAAATAAATAAATTTTATTTATTTAAATAATCAGAAAGAAATAGTGGACAAGTAATAATTAAATAAACTTATGAATTTATTCAACTATGGAAAGACGCGGGTCATTAGTGACACATTTAAATAAATAAATATAATTTATCCATTTAAATAGTCAAAAGGAATAAAAGATATGAATTAATCAAATAATTGAGAGTTATTTAATTAATAGTTGAAATTGGACTATATAATATAATTAAATATTTTAATTATGTTAGGAAGAAATATGGAGAAAAATAAAACTTGCAACCTAGGTCAATTTTATGTGTCTAAATATATGGTATGTAAGTTGAAGAAGACACTATATGGATTGAAGCAAGCTCCTAGAGCTTGGTACACAAGATTGGAGAAGCACTTGATACAACAAGGATTTAGTAAGGGCACTGCAAATAGTAATCTTTACTTTAAAATTGAGAAAGAAAAAATCTTGATGATGGGCCTATTTATATGTGATTTATGTATGAAATGTGAAGATACAATAAATCATCTTTTCGTAGAATGTAAATTTTCTCAAGCATGTTGGACAAACTTCTATGCAAAGTTGGAGTGGCAAGGCCCATTACCAAATAGTTTAAAAGAAATCTCTAATTCTTGGTCACAAATTGGAAAGGGATCAACATTAGCAAGGCTTTGGGTGGAGGTCCCAACGATGATAATTTGGAACCTTTGGAAAGAGGGGAATGTGAGGATCTTCAAAGACAAGGTGGCTATGATAAACAAAGTTATCTACAAAATTGAAGGAGGAATAAGTGAGCATTTCAATATGATTTAAAAAAAAAACAATTTATATTTTTCTCATCTTGGGACCAAAAACTAATTAAGAATTGTCCCCAAATAAAACCTTGAAAGGAAAATGGCAATATCCTCAAGAGGAAGGATCAGAGAGAAAATTAAAAATTGGAATTTACTCCAAGTGTGGCAGATTAAAGCTATGAATTTAGATGGTGCCTTGAGAGGCAACCCAAGTTTATTAAGAGCTAGATTTGCAATAATAAGTTATAAAGGTACTTTGGTATGGGCGGCACCGATAAAGCTTCCAACAGGAACAAATAATAAAGCAAAGGAAGCAATTCTGTTAGAAGGTTTGAAGTATTATGTAGATAACAACCTATAATCGGTAGACATTGAAGGTGATTCATACATCATAGAAAGTGCCACAAGCACAAGAAATGCGCCAAGCTGGAAATTGAAGGTGTGAATAAGGATGTTTTGTTTAAAGGTTCTAATAATTGAAATGAATGGACAAATGTAATAGACATTATCAAAACTGAGGCATGGAATGAGACCTCCTAGTGATAGTGAGCATCATGGTAAGTATGGGTTAGAAACTTCACGCTTTTCATATGGAACAAAGAATTGTGAAGATCAAGAAATTTGTGTCTGGTCATTATGACAGTAGAAAAATTTAAAATCTACATTATATGAAGAGGAAAGTACCAACATAGATCAAATTAGTACTCTATGTTCAAGCAAAAGTATGGCTAATAGCAATGATAGCGATCACAAATTTTACAAAAAAAAATCTTTGGCTTTGAGGAAGTGTCACCAAAATGCACACAATGCTGGGTAGAGAAGTATTTGGAAGCACAACACTTTAAAATGTCATTCAAACATATCATGAAGGCAAGCTTGTAAGATAGTTTCAAGGTGGTGTCAAAAAGAAATAGAGGTTCTTGTTGTATGTAGATGTGATCGACTAGCAGTGGGTCATGGGAAAAGGTCGGCTGAAGAGCTAGAAACATATGAAGCACATAGAGAACACCTCTTCAAAGCCGAGTCTTAGGAAATCACTTGTACAATAAGGTAGGTCATTAGGGAGCATAGGATGAGAGGTGAACACAACCATGATGGTGTGTTAATGTGGATCTTTCTCACCACCATAATGCACACAATTTGAAGGAAGCAGGTGGCCAACGGTATGGCTTTGTTTTTGAAGGATGTGTATGTTGATGAAGCCATTAAGGCCATGTCATCCTTTGATAAGTGGCTCAAGAAGGTGTATGTCTATGATGTGGTTGATGTGGCTTAAGTAAGGGGAAACTAGGATGTTGGAGAAGTTGTTGAGAAATTCAGGGAGGCTATTTTTTCCAAATATCTGTAATGATTTCTTATCTATGTAATAGATAATAAGAATGTCCTGATTGAGGCTGTGTGATGATAAAATGTGTATAATAAGCAAGATAACACAAGCAATTAAACATATTAAATTAAAGATTTAATCATAAAACTAAATCAAATTGAAACAAGAGTAAATTCCTAAAATCGTTCCATTGTTCTCTATTCTCAAAGATTCATTAAATCATTTTGGCTCTCAGATTTTGTGCATGCACCATGATTGTTAGAATGACAACTTGAGAAACGAGATGCTATTCAAAATGCAAGAATCTAATTCCTACATGGTTTATCAACAAATGATAATGATGCTAAGATTATGAGGCTATTGTATAAAATGGAGATTATACTATGATAATGATGCTAAATGTGATGGTAGGAATGTTGTATGAAAGCTAAGATGATAACTAAAATGTAACTATAAACGAAGACATGTGATTCTAAATTAATATGATACTACAATGTAACTTGCTAAATACTAAACAATGCTAAATGCTCAAACTCCAAATGCTCCAATGTTATTCCTGCATAATAAGTTTACTCAAAGATGGGATGATAAATGGGATGATAAATGTTGTAGCAAGAGGTTGTATTTATAGGATTTCCAAAGCATCTTGTGATTTGGCAGGAACCAGCGGTCAAGATTTCAGCATGAGAGAGGAACAGTGAAGATGGAAGAATCATGGAGGATGTTCCCTTGACTAAGGGAAACATGCCAAATGTATGAGAGAATCAAATGTGTGAGATTTCAAAGTGTCAAAAGTTTGTATTGGAATTGGTTGAGGAAAATGCAATTTAAATATTAGTCATATTTAAATACATGTGACACTTAATGATGTGGCCAAAAATTGTTGTAGACATGTGACTAAATTTGAATTTGGAATTATTCAAACTTAGCGAGAAGATATTTAATTAAAAAAACTATTGACATTTGTTTATTTAATTAAATTTAGAAGAATGTGGTTTAAGATGAAGAATTTAGGAAAGTGTGAACTATATAAATAAATTAAGAATTTATTTATAAGTAGATGAAATAAAAGGGGTCATTAATTAAATAAATAGTATTTAATTAATTAATTGTCTTGACCGATTTTATGTGTATATAGAGGAAAAGGTTAGTAGGTTGACTAAATTAGGGGTAGGTCTGATAACTTTATCCTCAACCATTCCTTGAGTGATCTTTGTAATGTTGGGTTATCATATTTAATCCTCTTTTTGAAGTAATGGAAAGAGTGCTACTCTCTCTAATAGCAATTTTCCTTTAAAATAAATTAATGAAATAAAATATTACTTCAATAAATAAAATCATTCTCAAATAAAAGTAAAATTTAATATTAAAAATTATATAATTAAAAAAAATAAAAATCTCTCAAATGAATAAAATAGTACTAATATTTTTTAAAGATATTTGTATTAATTTTACTCAAAATAAATAATACTCTATAAAAGTCCATCATATTCTGAATTTATAAACTTGTATATTAGGAAAATCATAGGTTGTCTACAGTATCTAATAAAATTTGAAACATTCTTATGGTGTACCCTTGAAAATAGAGTTATTGAGAGCCATGAAAATAAGTACAATTTGTTAAATAGACCATTTGGCTTGAAAGAAAAGAATAAAAAATAGCATTCTTATCTTAAATGAAACTTTCAATAATTGTGAAGAAAGGAAAATATTCATTTCAAAATTCTTGTTTTCCTTGAGATGAATCCATTATAAGTGTCTTCATTGTAACATCATTTCTTGAAATTTTACCATAAAACACAGATCCAAACCCTCTTTTACTAATGAATATAGAATAGTTAATTCTAGCTACTTTAATATAGATTTTTCAGTATATTCTTTCATTAGTTTGTGAAAGTCATTTTGATAATCTTTATCTGTTTCAAAAAGAGACTTGATTAAGGCAAAGGTTTACAAGAAGACACACCAGTTAAAAAATATTAATTAGTTTTAAATAAACCATATTCAAGTTTTAGGAATTTTGAAAGCAATTATATATGAATTTCGAGGTTGCATAATAGAAATATTTATGGTGAAAACTCTTCAATTATACTTGTGTCTTCATAGAAGAAATTCAATTATCATAAATATTATCAAATGTAAGATCCTAGGTTTGAGTCTTATCTTGTCCACATGAGTGTGCTCAACATGTGGTATTAGATCCAAGCTAGGAGTCCCAAGCACTTGTGGTGTGGCTTCAGTGGGTTGTTAGAAATAAGCCACACCCAGACTGATGATAGGTTGGCCAAAGATAGGTCAGTAGCTTAGTTAGTAGAGCACTACAATAGCAAATGAAAGGTCCCAGGTTTGAGTCTAGCTAGTCCATCTAAATTGTAGCTCAATAAAAAAAATGTTTGTGCTAAGGGCTCTTCGATTATATTTATCTCCATAGAAGAACTTGAATTATTATAATGATAATAGAACTGAATAACGAATAGGAAGTCCTATAATCTATCTTCCTTTGTTTCTTTCTTAAAATTAGTTTTCAGGAAAATCTCTATATTATAGAGTGAACTATTAAGATACTAATAAGAAATAAAAGAAATATTTCTGAAATCTATTTGAATAGTTATCCATTCAAGATGTTCAACAATAATGATGTCATTTTAATGGGACAAAGACAAGAAATATTTTCCTCGTAGTGAAGGTTTAATCAAACTAGACAACATAACTCCATATAATTTATTATTTTGTAAAAAAGTAATCAATATAAACGGTATTAATTAAAAACAAGCTTGGTTGAGTAAACATTACCTATTACTAAAATATTAAAACATAAAAAAAAATTGCTATGAGAAAAGGCAAGAAGTCACTCATAATCATATAGTTTATTTAACATGGGGAGGTTCTCTAATGAACACCGAATATCTCCAATTAGTTGATCATTTTTTAGTTTCCTTCAACATGCCAAGGAAATCAAAGATCAACATAGATATCCTACCTTTCTCATTCATCTATGTATATAAGAATAAAGTTTTTGATAGAATATTGTGGAGGATTTATTACAATGTTGTAAGGATCCTCAATGTGTTGAGGTTTAGGATAAATCGTACCAAATTATTGTTACCTAATTTAGTTAAAATAAATGATTGAATTATTAAACTAAGTGGAGCCACTTCTATATATAATTGCAAAATATAATTTAGAATTATTTTTGAAAAGTAGAATTTCCCGACATCCAAGACAAGTGTAGGCTAGTGGATGTCTTACCAAGTTAAAGTTTTTAAGTTGGCTATGCTTGGGGGTATGTCACTAGTGAGACCCATGTTTGTTAATTCCTGAAAAGAGTTATAAAGTATATGAGTTAATATCCATCAGTGTTGAAATGGCAACTATTGTACTCTTTGATCTAAGTTTTAATGAATTTCTATAGTTTTTAAGGAAACAATTTTACATAATAATCTTTTGAGGGGAGGCTTCCTAAGTGTAAATATCATTGGTTAATAGAAAATCCATGGGAAAACATGGGTCTCTTGTTATTCAATCATCTAAAATATTTATTGTATTTGGTATTCTTCTAATGATAATTACCATGGCATAGACTTCTTAAAATATTAGATAATATTTTCAAGAAAAATATTGGAAAAAAATATGGTAAATGCCCCCTTTCAAAATCTTCTTTTATTTTTTCTATAAAAAACAACTTAGTAGTGGAGATAGAAAGACAACATAGTATATTTAGTAGATAAAAAAATTCATAATCCATATAAATGAGTTTACATATTTTTGAAAGTAAATATGGAGCATGTTATTTTAAACTTCTTAAATCAGATCAAATTTAATTTTATAGAAATTATGTAGAAAAAATATATTTAATAATTCTAAAAAAAGAAAGTAGATCAATAATAGAAATTAAACACAATACACAATTTTGATTTTGATGCATGTTGAAAACCTATGCATCTAATACTTCGCTTCCTAATCACGACAAAATATATGAATATAGACATATAATCACTGGTTAAGGTTCATGTGGAAGCATACAACATCATGATGCTGTCGACATCCTTTACCCAATCTGAAATTCACATATCTATGAATATCCACCGAAAGCTGCAAGATAAAAACAGTGCCTTACGAATCAATCTATATCCGATATTCAATAAGACTAGGAGAGAGACTCGTGCGTTTAGAAAATTAGGGTTTTTGAAGAAGTCTTCTGCACAAGCTCGGTCGGAAAGTGACTGAAAACTACTCATCGTCCATGTCGCTTTATGACTGTGACAGTGTTAAAGTTTTGTGATTCTTCACGGGTCACCTAAGATAATGAGAATAAATGTCGCAACAGCTTCCTACTCCTTACATAAATGTAGAGTAAAATTTGTCTTCATCGTTTGAAAAAATCAATGTTTGTGATTCATTTAATGGTCAGCAACAAACTGTGTTACAGAGAGATATGGGAATATTGTTTTCATTAGAGTGATTTCTTATCTTTATAAGGGAAAAGGGAAAACAACAAGAAAATGACAGGTGAATTGAACTGAACATTAACAATTCTTATCAGCCACCCGAAGAACAGAAAATGTACGCTGCGCATTCTGTCTATCTTTCCTTATTGACAGTCTCTAAATCTGTGAAGTCATACCTCTGACCATCTAAGACCATCCAGTTGTTCCTACTTTTCAATCTATAAAAAGCAGACCATGTGCTTGCTATTCATTACTAGAAACTGTTAGCAGACCTGGAATTTTATAACAATTATTCCTCATGTTTTTGGCAAAATATCACTTTAGAAAGTGGAATTTTACAACAACCTTCTGATCTTATGATCATGGCTTGTTTTATCTTTCTTTTTTTTGAAAGGCATTACCCTTATTTCACAGGGTGAAATTCAAATAAGCTATTGTTCAGGCTTACTGTAGATAAATTGTATAACAAGTTTTTGGCTTTCCATACATTTGCGAATATAGGTTTTGCAAACATCAAATCTTAGTTAGGATTTTTAAGCCGAGTGTGATACTCCAATAAATTAAAATGTTTGGCCAATTACTAATAGATTTTTAAGTTTCAACGGTTATATATCTTGAAGAAAGCTACTTAAAATTAAAAGATCGCTGTTAGATTTAATAAACAATAGTATTTGCAGGTTCAAATATTTTGAAACTGAAGCAAGTCGTTGGAATAAGTCATTTCTTTCTGAATTGTCAACCCTCATCATGCATGCCAATTCACAATAGTCTATACGCTTTACTGATCATCATGATGAATAGGTCGGACATTCTAATCTGGTTAAGCCTTCCTATACCAACAGACTTTGTTGTTGTTATTGATGTGATTTGACATTGACATTGACAATAGCGACCCACATGGGTGATGGATGTGAAATCCCTGCTGTTCAGCTTTACATGTTTTCCTATTTAATGCTCTTCGTCTTATCATGAAACCTCCAAATTTTTGTATTCTTCTTCTCTTTGGCCGCAACATAAATGATTTCATATTTCCCTAAAGACAATTTTAAATATAAGCATCCATCTTTAAATTTTGCCATATATATGTAATTCTCATTTAGTTTTGGGTTCATTTGAAGGATAATATAATATAATTATATATCAACAATTGATGCATTATTGTGCTAATTTGGTTCATACCCTAGCCTTTATCCATTCACTTTCATTTATGTACATTCCAATACATTTATTTTTATCTAACCTTATTTAAACTCATTTCTACATATTCACCTTATTATTAACTTAAGACTTCTATGCATCTATTATTAATCCCAAGATTTACATTTTCTATTAGTCATTATAAGATAACTTTGTACATGTTTACACAATTTTTTCTATGTTTTGGAATTTAAATATATTCATTTGTGCAATTAAACATGTACACAAATCATTCAAAAATCAAGTAATTACAAAGAGGATATTAATCCAAAAACACTTGGATTTGAAGCTTATAAAAAACCTACTACATCTCAATTTGTATATAGTCCACCTATATGCTTGTGTATGTTATCCTCCAACATTCACCCAAGGTTGTAAAGCCAATTCAACAATATTGCTGATGCTTTCAAAACTTATTTTTAGTAATTTGCTAACTTCCCTAAAGCATTTTTAATCTGGTTGTCCTTACACATAGATAGACAACAAATTATATTGTAGAATTTTGTTATTTTCTAGATCAAATCCATATATCACAAAACAAATAATTGTTTCTTAGGATCAACTATAAGTTGTTTGGGATTAACCTAAAGGAAATTTCAAGTTTTTAATGGTTTCAAGACAATGAGTATATCAAAGATATTATTTTGTAGACATTAATTTTCTACATATTCAACTAACACATTTTCTCATCAAATTAAGAGTTGATTACACATGTCTATCTCTATCTATTTATCTTTTATTTTATCTAATATCATTTTCACTTTATCATTTCTCAATTATTATTTTCTTTAATAATTAAATTTTAAATTAATTTATGCATTATTTTATGCATTCATTTAACTAACCTAGATTTATGTAAAAAAAATTCATCCCCCTTACAAATAATTATTTTTATTACATTAATTTGCATTTCATAATTAACTATAAACTAAAATATTTTTTAAATGTATAATTTTCTTATATATATAGTTTTATGTTTATTTCATTTTTTAATGGAAGATTCATATGTTTAGAGGATGTGAATATCTTCTATGTGTTTATATAGATGATTTTTTAATTTTTAGCAAATACTTTGATGATCATAAGAATCCTCTTAAAATATTTTATAAGCTAGCATTTAATTTTTGGATTGCTCTATCTGTAAATAAGATTCATTGATATCGAGACCTTTATAAGCTTTTAGGAATGGTTGTAAAAAATAGTGTGTTGGGAGTCTACCCACAAGTCAAAGAAAAGGTATTGGATTTCAAGACTCCCTTTTGATAGAAATACCCTATAGGCTTTCTTGGGAATCTTAAATTATTTAAATAATCTTATTCAAATGTGGGATTTGATAGAGATCCACTCCAATAGCTCTTGAAAATGAAGAAAATCCAATGATATAAAAAACACTTTGTTGTTGTAAAATAAATTAATTAACCTCCTTGTACTTCATGTTCCTAGTATTAATGATTTTAATTTCTATATAGATGCTTCAGATGTTGCTTGGGGAGGAAACTTAGTATTTTTCAAATAAGATAAAGAATACACACTAGAATATACTAATGGTGTATTATTTGATGATGTCAAAGATGGATTTGTTGGAGTATGAAAACATTGAGAGGGGTGGTGAATCAATGTTTTAATGATCAAATTCAATTCAATTGTTTTTCAAAACACAAACATTCTTTGTCATCATGGAATGTTCAGTTTCAAGTATGTTTTCAAATATGATAGTCAATGTCAAATCCTTAAACCACATGAAAAAATTAAATGTTGCAAAGTACATAAAAGAGGTTATAAGACTAAATTGCATGAATCATGATAACCACATAGATCACAAATGAACCATAACATAGTATTTACATGAGTGGAAAAACCCCATATGGATAAAAACCACTCAGAAAAATACCTCACTGGCTTAATAAAATCCCACAAATTACAGAGCCTCACTGGAAAAGACTCACTGGCCACAAAAAATGCCTCACCAGTGGCTACAAAAATGCCTCATTGGAAAAAATTCAATCTTTCTCTCACTAACTTGACCTTACAACATTTTGTAAATCTTGAAAGAATAAAAGACATAGGGTTTCTTTGTTTCACTGTAATTCATTACAACTTTAGATAGTATTAATACATTTTATGTCCTATAGGTTTCAATGAGATGGAAACCTAAAAACACAAAACATATCAACTCATCTTTTCATTGTTTTTGCATACAACCTTTTTTGTATTAAGTATAATATGAGTAGAAAATACAAGTCATAAAGTCAAATTGTTCATCCCAATATCATATCAATGTACCCCCACATAGCAAAATTTAGTACCCCCCTTTACAATAGATCAAAAAGTCAACCAACATCAAAACCCCCTAGACTAACCCATTACAAAATATCTCAGTTTTCCTCGACTGAGTGCAACCAAAAGAAGTCCATCATCTAACCTATAACAAAAAGAAATTATCTACACCAAATATACATTACAAGATGTACAAGTATAATTCGTTGAACAAGCATATAAACAGTTGTTACTGAACAAAAGGATATGCAAAAAATATTGTCCATAGAATTCTATAATTAGCTCCATGATCACCACTCAAAATCACCAATGCTTATGCAACAAATAATTCCTCCCTTGAAGGTCTATCATCTTGTCTCTTGTTCTCAACTTTCTTATTTTTCCCCTTTGCAAGATCTTGACAAAAAGCATGAAGAGCCCTCATGAATACATCTACACCTGGATGCCCCTCTGGCCATAAGTGCCCATATCTCACTTCCATTATGTCAATAGTAACCTACCTCTTTTTCCAAATAGCTCCAGAACTTCTCCTTTGAAAGATCCATAGTGATATAAACCTGCATAGCAATGTTATAAAATATGATTATCCTAGAAGACTCAGTAAGAAACCTCTTACTTCCTTGAAATTTATCTTGATTCCTCACTTTCCAAATAAGCCAAAGAATATTAGAGGACAAGCACAACCAAAATAGCTTAGCATTTTTTGCATCTTTGTATTATGATTAAGAAAAAAATTCTTAGGCAACAACTACCCATTGGATGCCCATATATCTTTCTCATTATAGAAAATTTTCCAAATTTCTCCTGCAAACATGCACTCAAAGAAGATATGGTTAAGTGTTTCTAGAACTCTACATAAATTGCACACTGCAATGTCATCAATTTTTCATTTAAAGGAAAGTTTCTGTAAAATGAGGAGCCATCTAAAACATGCTTGTTTAGCTTCAATTTGTCTAACCCAATTATTTTGAAAAACTTTTTGACATTGAGTTTTATCCCATTGTAATTTCTAGGTTTGATTCAAGTGATTAGTCAAATCAATGTGTCATGTTAGCATATTATAAAGTTCATTAACCTTAGTCTTTCTTATGTTAGAGTTGTTTCTCCATTGAAAATCTTTAAACTGTTTAGAATCATTCTTGTTTTTTACAAGGAATTTTATCCAATTACAAGCCTCTCGTAGGATTGTATATGTTCTCCAGTTAGAGGGGGTAGGTTAAATTCAATATTCATTTCATTACAGCCCTTCAATTTTCCATCTTTCAAAATATCACTGAAATGCCTAATGCCATTAATTATGCACCGTTTGCAAAGTAGCCTTGGATTAGAGCCAAGGGCCTCCCTTTGTGTTTCAGATTCCACCAAATAGACGTATAAGACTAAATAGTCCCAAAGTCCCTGTTGATGAACTAGTGACTATCTAGATGATTTTTCATCAGCTCCCAGGCCTTCCAGATTGTCCTAAAAACATTAGACCATGCATGTAACATAACCTTCTGGCTACTAAGAATATCAGTGATAGGCAATGATTTCTAAGCCTTTACACATTTAGGGATAGCTATGAGAATATTCTATCAGATCAAGACTTTCCAAGGTTCCTCCCCTTCCAAAGCTCCTAGAACTCACTTTGATGTTAGGGCTATGCCCTGCAGCTTTAAGTCTTTCAATCCCAGATCACCTTTAGAATTTTCAATGGTACACCAATCCCAGTGAATTGCATGCCTCTTTCTCTTACCTTTCCCATCTAACCAGAGAAAAGCGCTTATTATTTTTTGAATCTTATTAATTTGATATGAGTTAAAGAACCACATAGAAGCAAAATAAATGTTGTAACAAGAGAGAATCTTCTGATAGATTTGTATCTGGCCAACAAAAGAAAGAAATTTCCTATTCCACTTGGAGATTTTCTTTTCAATTTTATCTTGAATCCAAAGCCACATCTCCTTCAAATATGGTTCCACAACAAAGGGGATCCCAAAATATCTTACTAGTTTATGAGGACCACCCCATTGAATCCCATACTTACTAATCCAATCTGGCGATCTATCCTTCCAACCCAATAGCCAAGACTTAGAGGGGGAAAGCTTTGCACTCGAGCCCAAACATAATATTTTCAGTTTCCTCATTAGATTGGAAAAATTCCTTTCCTCCATTAATAGTAGAATGGAGGTATCATCAGTAAATTGGAGATTGAGAAGCTCATTTTCATCTGGCGGCCTAACTCCTCTTACCCTTGGAACTAAAGTATTCTCCCTTAGAAGATAATGAAGAGCATCATAGGTAATGACAAAAAGTGTCGGGTCCAGGAGGAAACCTTGTCTCATTGGTCTCTCAAGAGGGATCTCTTGAGTGGGAACACCATTAACCTCAACCTGAGCAAAGGCATCTTGGAAGAGTTTTCTAACCATTTGATAGAAGGCTTTAGGGAAACCAAAGGCTTCCAACATCAAAAACAAAAAATCCCATTCAATCCTGTCATAAGCCTTTTTAAAGTCTAAGAGCATCATTGCTGCATTATGATTTGATGTTTTTTCCCAATTCAAGGCTTCCCAACTAGTGATAAATTCTCAAGAATGTACCTTCCCTTAATAAAGACTGTTTGTGTAGAATTTATTATGGAAGGAATAACTAGGGCTACCCTATCGGCAAGAATTTTGGCCAAAACCTTGTAGGAAACATTTAAAAGAGTAATGGGCCTCTAGTTTTTTATTAGAGATCTATCACCATCTTTTGGAATCATTTTGATCACCCCTTTATTAATTTTTCTACCAAGGGATTCTCAAAGGATTCCTTGTACACTAGAAGAAGATCATCACAAATCCATTATATAAAAGTTTTATAGAATTCAACTGGTAGTCCATCAGCCCCCGGGGATTTATCATCCTCCAGGGAGAGAATAGCCTTTTTAATTTCCTCTTGGGTCACCTCTTTCCCCAGCTCCTTTTCCATGTCATCACTTATTTTCTTTGGGATAAGACTCTTAATATGCTCTCTAGCTCGATTGTTATCTCTCATTTCCTTTTTTTAAAGAGAAAAATCCTTTGTAGAACTAGAAGAAATGGTTCCTTATCTCATCTTGATTGGTCACTATTGCATACAACCTTTTACAAAACAAATTTTAGTATTATGTTCAAAAATAATAATAACTCTTATCAGAGTATGATACCACAAAAAATTCCTCAAACCACTACCAAGTGAGTATGCCACTTATTTATATCATTCAAATAATAATTTCCTTCATCTACAACTAACTGTCATAAACAGACAAAGTAACCTTCCATAACTACTTTCAAAAATCAATGTAGAGAAGCCTTTCCAAATATTTAAACTGATGTCAATAAAATAATCATTGTGCAAAGTAAATCTTTGTATCATGCACATGTACAAGGTCGACATACTACCAAAAAAATAGGGTATACTAACTAGATACAATGCACATACATATGCAACAAATAACCCTTTCACAACTTATGGAACATCAATAAGTTTTGTAAGCTTGTGCCCTAGCAACAGGGTGTAACCAAGACTAGACACCAAACTCTCAAATGTACCCAAATAAAAACCCTTTGTTGACATGTTAAGTGTTTGAAGATTAACACAAGGTCTAAACAGAAAATGAAAGACTCTTGTTACCCCAACAACTATAGACATAGACATCACAAATACTTTGTGCAATAGAAGTCAACCAAGATTATGGAAGATGAAACATGAATACAACCAAAAGATAGTGACTATATACACTAAAACCCCTTGTAAAAATAGTAGGACTAAAACCATTGATCTTGAATCAAAAGACAATTTCTTGATTATACAAACTTATGCAAAAATTAAAAAACTAGGGTTTAAACAACAACCGAGTTGCCACTTTGCATTGCAACTACAAGAAATGAGGTTGATGTCACCTTGTATATGTTGCTTATAAACTACCTAAAATCATTTCTCTTCATTTTCTAGCCACCATACCACTATTCTTCCATGTTTCCTCAAGCCCTAACTTGACCATCTCAAATGCCTTCGAGTTTTGCAAATGATTAACTTTTAGGGTAAATGATATTGAGATAATTCCTTGTCTTTTATCACTTTACATATCAAAAACCCAAATATCATTATGTTGGCCTTTGTCATCATGTGTTGTCTATTTTGCATGTGTATAAAAAACAACACTATAATACTTGTGTTGGTCTAAGTCTCAATGGCACCAAGTGCTAAGTGAAGTCCAAGACTATAATCATAATGTTGCCTTAGTAAAGACAGTGATATCCAAATATCATCAAATATCAACCAAAACAATAATATCTCATGCCTTTCAAACATGCATCAACGAGAATGCCTAACTTGACATCAATGCCAAATTCATCCAATGTTAAAGGGGTCAATAGGATTTACTTTGATAAAGAAATGTTTGGTGTCATAAAATTCCTTAAAAAGTTCTATTTAAAACTAATGCATCTCAAACATTTTATTATTAGAATTGAGTAGGTTTCTTGCTTTCAAGGATAAAAAATGTGAAAGTAAAGATGGCCAAGGAAAGTATGTTCATTGGAAAGGTTATTTGATTTAGTTTAATTATGAAGCTCAACACATTGCAAGGAAAGAAAATATTTTTGTTGACCATCTTAGTAGAAATTTTCCTATAAATTTTATGCAAGATTCTAGCTCTTGTCAACCATATTATCTAAGATTTGACATGGAAATTAATTTAGATATTATCTTAAGAGATTTAAATCAGTTAGCCTAATGTGATATTTTAAGAAAATGAGTAAATTAAAAATGCTTGCATAATGTTGTAGTTGATGTTGAAACTTAAGGACATATTGGATACACCTCATTATTTCAAGGGCGACTATGGAGATTTTGTTATAATAAAATTTAAAATTGATAAGAAATATCTCTAACCCATCAATGTGATTTGTCATCCTTTCTTTACTTGGCTAATCATCTACATTACTAGACCCTCTGATCAAGTCAATGAATTCTTACTAGACCTCAATACATTAATCTAGACTGGAAATTTTCACAAGACATGGTTGTGACATTGTCCCTACTAAAAGATTAAAGTGGGAATCATATTTCATCCCTTCTATAGTTTATGATAGACATTACCAAGATTGGAACATACGTCATAGATTTGATATCTTTTCCAAGTGGAAACCATTAAAGTGGAAATCTTAGAAGCACATATAAGGAAATTCATTAAGCAATCAAGAGCAGGATTATTAGTATTTTACCAACATCCAATCATTTCAAGCATCATGACAATTAGTCATGTTTTTATGTAATTTTGTTCATGTTTTGTGAGTACTAACACTTGTAGGACTTTAATATTGATCTATCAAAATCTCTTTGAAGGTGATGAGTGATGAGTTTTCTAAATGACACTTTAAAGGTTCATTTTATGCTCACAAAAACTTTATTATATTGTTAATTAACAATGTTGGAAGTAGAATAGATGCTTTTATGTTTGCTTGTTTTTCTCTATATTTAACTAATTAGGGAATATATTAGAAATTTAATATTTTACATTGAATGTGTCACTTTTAATAATGTTAATGATGAAATAACTATTCAAATTGAAATATGTGTTGTCACATTAGCATCCTATTTTTGAGGATTTCATTTAGGTGATTGAAAGACTTACTTCATGAGTTGGATTTGTTAAAATCTCTATTTAACAAACGTGGAATCAATTGCACTCCTGATCGCTCTAGTTGGATACTAATTCATCCTAATTTCAAATTGACTTCTCTAGTCAATTGGGAAACTTCTTGTTTCAGCCATTATGTGGCAGAATTCTCTCTGATATTCTCAGTTATATTTTAGTTTTAGATTGTCATTTTGTATCTTGGCAGGTAGCGCCATGATTTTGAATTCAAATAAAGGATATATGCCTATAAATATCCATCTTTAGGGATA
>VDFB02009203.1:0-31620 GCA_007258455.2 Sequoia sempervirens | reverse complement strand
ATTTTCCTTATAATACGAAATTTATGTTTTGGGTCTATCTTCTAGACCCATCTTCTGGCTGAAGAAGTTCTACGATATCACAAATATTTTCTACCCTCAAGAAGGATATAGAAGATAGACCCAAATATTAGTATTATAAGGAAATGACAAACTGAAATCAAGGAAAACGAAAACAAAAAAACAAAATTTCCATATACAACAACAAAGAATAAATATAATGGATGGAATCATTCAATTAATCATGCGAGTAAACAAGCTGCCTAACTGTCTCTAAGACTCTTATTTCATCTAATAATTTCATTAGGCATAACTATCAAGGTCCTAAGATGTTTAGATACTCTCTAAAAGAAAAATGTTTCTTCAACTCACCTCAAATGTAGCAAACATATCGCCAACACATTTTCGAGGCCCCCCTCCAAATGTCAGATAACTGCAACATGGAATGAGATGTAGGTCATAATTACAAGTTTATATGTCAAACATTTAGACCTTGATAAAGAAAACTCAAATGCTAATGATAAATTCCTCAGTAATAATTTTTAATCCGCCTCTAAATTTATTAGAGGATTGAAAAAATTCAATTAAGCTTCCAACAAAATTATTGTTTTATGTAAAACTGCAAAGAACATGTGTTGTATTCACAAGGCTCACAAACAATCACAATGTTCTACAAGCCCAAACCATGACTCATAAAACTCTAAACTTAAAAGTGTTCAATAGTAAACTTAGGGGATAATAATAAGACTTAAATAACTACAAATACTTAAGACAAGTGCAAAGCACCTCATATTTCAATTGCCACCAAAGATAGTTGATTTGTCCTCCCTTTCCAATGATAACATAAAAATCTCAATCTTAACCACCACATTCTAGAAAGGAAGGAAATGTGAACAAGCATAAATAGAAGCATTATGAACTAGAAGGGACCTATTAAAAATACATGTTTTGTCCACAAAAGAAAGGAATTGTCTATCAAAATCCAGTATACACTAATAGAGTCAGAGTCTTAAAGTCCCTTAGCTATATGATGCAATTGGGCAAATGAGACAACGAGCTACAATTAGAGGCAAAGAGGCTTAAGTTGAAGGTGGATAAGCTAAATTTTAACATCAAGAAGAATATGTGACATAACAGTCCATCATCCATAAATGTGCAAAGATAGGAGCTAAATACATACATGATAAGCAGTCACATTGCCAGTAGAGTCTCGAAGAACCAACTTCATTTGTATGTTAGTGTTTCTGAAAAGATACTTATTCTTGAAGCAAATCCCAACCCTATTAAGCAAACACATTCAACATCAACAGAGATCAATTTTCTTTTACATAAATAGCTTGATGTTTCCATTACTATTGAGAATTGTAATTGAGGGTGAGTTGTTGTTTGTAGTGAAATAATAAGTAATATAGAGTTTGAGTAGAGAAGGGAGTGTTATACATACATGTTGATTTTGCATGGTTATTCAACCCAGATTAAGCAATTATTGCTATGTTTCTCCATTAGATTCATTTCTATAGACTTAGTTTGGGTCTCAAAATGAAGATGAAAAAAAGTATTGCTTTGTGTGTGTGAGTGTGCTGAATTTGGTAGTTTGAACTGAGGAATTTTAAAGAGGTCTTGTAGCTCTTCCTTATTGAGAATAAAATAATAAGGGTGGTGTTTTCACTATTTAAAAACTGTACAAAGATAGAAAATAACTCTAAGAAATGCAATTCTAGGACATTGGCCAATTATAAACAATAGCAGCTTTAAAAATTGAAAATGATTGAATAAATGAAAATAATACTTTCAAAACTTACTCAATGCCTGTTGGTATTCAAATTTGCATCCAAGTCACAAGGAACAAGAGCTCCAAGCTTCTGACAAAGTCCATGCTCATGAACCCTATTACCTACAACACCATAAAATCACTTCAAGAATAAAGAAAAGTAAAACTTAAAACCACCAAGTAAATGTTAAATTTTTTTCACATTTCAAAACATCTTTACATAAAGAAACAAATATTAATCAATAGATAAAACCATAGAGCCAATATTTATAGTTCTATAGTTACAAAAATCTTAGAAAACAATACATTGAAGTCAAATTAAATTGCTAGTAAGTATAGGCTATATTAGCTTTCCATAGACAGAAATAGATTGAAGTAGTGCATCTTTTGAGTATGATCATGAGGACATTGATATTTATTGGTTAGCCATACAAAATGGCAAGATTAACTATGAGCCCTCCTCTCCCATTTCTCAAGGAGACAGCAACTACATGAAATATGCAGCTAAAAAGCAAGCACAGTCTTCCATACAAACTATATCTTCTTGTCCTCATAAAACAAAGCTCGACGTAAATATTTAGATCAGATTATGCACAACTACATGTTAGAATTAAGCATACAATCATAAGAATTTCCTATAGACAGTCAAAGTGGACTGTTCTACACCTAAAGAGCAGCCATTAGGGCAGTCCAATGAAAGAGCAACAAAAAATAGTCATATGGAATAGGTTTTAGAGGTATAAGAGCCATCAGTCTCTTCCTTACCCTTGAATACACTTTTATGCAGAACCACAAAATGGATTTTGAATAGGTTAGTAAATGTTAGTATTTAGTACTTTGAGGTATGTTCTTGGTACAAGTAGTATGGCATTTTGTATACATATACATATAAATTTCAATTGGTTGGGTATACAATCAATGATTGGGCCATATCTATTAATGATAGGAAAAGCATTTAAAGTTGTATATTTACTTTTAGATTGAGATCAATATATTTAGATTGAAATTAAGGGTCATTTTTTGGTATTAGAAAAATAAATCATCTGTATATTTGTCATCAATAGAAACTAAGTATATTGCTGCAACTTTAGCATTTTGTCAAACAATGTGATTGAAGACTTGATTATGATAGATTTAATGCAAAAATGAAATACGCCAATAGTTATTTATTGTTATAATAACTCAACAATTGCTATAAAACTACATTGGATTAGAAGTATATAGTGGTTAACAATTGGAATTATATTTCATTAATTTTTTCAAACAACAAGGAATGAATGGAAAAACCAACTTCAAAATGCATTATTCAGTTAATCAGATATTTGTATGGATTAGAAGAATACCTTAATGCTTTTTTCCCGAAATTTGTGAGAAGAATATCAAGGTCTTTTCAAATAGAACCAATCAAAACCTTTCTTGGAAGGTACCTAAAAAGAATTGCAATTAATTTTTTTGTAAATGAATTTTTCCATTTTTGTAAATTAAGTAAAGCACACATAAGGATGGGCAAACCCTGCTAGAGGAGAAACACAAGTATGTTGATAAAAAAAATGGTCACAATTCACATCAATATATGCACACAAAAATCCCCTACTTAGAAAAAATAGACCAATAATAGTTGTCAATATACAACAGGTGTTGAATTATCATAAAACTCACTCACTTCTACTAACGGCTACAACTTCAAATTGGGCATGCAATGCTCCAAAAATGTGGGAAGAAGGGTTGTAGTGTTTGCTAACAAACTGCACAGAGAAATAGATGAAGGTTAAGGAAATTCTACATTTATAAAGGCATCCAGTATCATTTTCTTTGACATAAAAAAACAAATACTTAACGAAAAACTCTAGAAAATTGCTTCTATTCTCAAAACTTTCAATTATACAACTGAAATAGAGTAATACAAAGTTTTGTGAAGCTCTCATATCCATAGTATCTACACCTAGATACTTTAAGATTCTCCTGCCTATAAAAAGAAATTAAGAAATTATTCAGTGCTTTAAAAGCTTTGCATACCTATAAATTTGAATATGAATAGCATTTAGCATGCATCCTACAACACAAAAAAAGACAAATAAACTCTTGCAAAGAGAACTTACAGATATTTCAATGAAGTCAAGGAACCCAATTGTGGAGGTAATGGCCCAGTAAAAAAGTTGTCACTCAAATTGCTGTCAAAAACACCAGTATAGTATCTAAAACTCTTTCAAGTATAGTAAGTGTTGCAATTATTATCCTGTAAAAAAAAAGACAAAAAACCTTAGCATTTAGAGTTATCCATTCAAATAACATAATATATGCCATCTCAACAAATGCCAAAAAATTCCAATGAAAGAATGCAGCTTTGAACATACACTAATATTTTATCAGCATGATTTATCATTTTATGTATTCAAACTAATATATAAAATGGGTCAAACTAATAACAAATTCAAATGGAATCTTCGTACCATTTAAAAAATCTTCATGTACATAAATTAGAACTGAAGAGATACCCTTAGATCCAACAAAAGGAATCTAATAATAAATAAAACTATTAAGAATCATATCCATGCAATACATAATGATAAATTCTCAACGAAATCACATACAGGGATAATTTTATTAGATTAATACAAGAGGTTATAATAGTTAGATTAGATTATGCACAACTACATGTTAGAATTAAGCATATAGTCATAAGAATTTCCTATAGACAGTCAAAGTGGACTGTGCTACTCCTAAAGATCAGCCATCAGGGCAGTCCAATGAAAGAGCAACAAAAACAGTCATATGGAATAGGTTTTAGAGGTATAAGAGCCATCAGTCTCTTCCTTACCCTTGAATACATTTTTATGCAGAGCCACAAAATGGATTTTGAATAGGTTAGTAAATGTTAGTCTTTATTGCAAATGGCAACAATCATTTAGTTTCTACACAACACCAAGGTATAGTGAATAGCTTACAAAATTACAAATGAGAGGCATCACTATTGATCAGCATAAACTCTAATTCATAGAATGTGCACCTTAACTCGTATTGCATTAATAATCATTCAATACATTCTTATGCAAAACTATTGTCAATTATGTGGTGAGGGTTGTCTCTATTACAATGCTTGTTGGAAATGGAAGGGTCTCTCTATAATGCACACTTATGAACCCATCAAAAATTTAGTTGCCAAGCACAAAGAGTGGTGATACTAATTTAATAATATATTCTGAAGTAACATTAAAAGTTTAATCAAATAAACACCCCAAAAGAAGTCTCTTGAATTTTCATAAATGTTAAAACAATTTGAGTAAAGTGTAGCAATAGGTGTTCTAAATATAAAGCAATGGAAATGAAAAAAGAAAGCTACCATCAAATTGACATAGAAAAACACCGCAAATGGAAAATAAAATGTTCCCATCCAATTTTTAAATCAATATTTATCTATATTTTATGTGATAAGTAAGATTTTGGAGGCTTTTACCATTAAATGACAGCTGGAACTTGTTTTCCCATGACTAAAAAATTCCAAATTCCATTACATAACTATCAAACCTCTAAATTAAATTAATTCATTGGAAAAAAATTACATCTACCAAAAAATTTAGACCTCCTAGTATCTTCTTTGAGAAAACAAAACACAATAGTGTATTTATGCATACACTGGATAATTAGAATAGATGAACACAAAAGACCCTAATTGACATTTCATCTCAACAATTGGAATGTGAAATCCCATGCCTTATGTTCTGAGTTGTGACAGTTATGAAAGTTTGTTTGTAGAGTGATTAATGGTTCAAATGGTCACAGTTATGACAGTTTGTATTACGCATTGCTTTCCTGAATTTAAAGCATGTTGTTTATTGTTGTACAAGTAGTTAGGCTTGAGCATATGCAGTTAAAGGATTAGAAAAGTTAAAGTCAAATAGATAAGAACTTTGGGAGAAACATTTACATCACTCAAGTTTTGGTGACTTTAACAAATATAATATGTTTCATGAGCTTAAAATGTTTTGCACTTTTTAAGTGCATGGAAGGTACACGATCTATTTGACAAAATGATCCAAACTGCTGAATTTGCAAAAATGGCTTGTTGAAAAATATTTGAGAATTTTAAGAAAGGAAATTGGCAGCTGTAATGCCAAACCCAACAATCTTTCAGCCTTTTCCAAACTTCATAGTTTTGAAACCGGAGATGTAGATTCATCAAATATTTTCAAGCAGGTCCGTATTAGATTGTGTAGATGGATGGGCCTGATAGACATCCTTACAAATCCTTGATGTGCACAGAAGACACAAAAATGTTTGATGAAAAGGCTTCTTCTGGATTCAAGGATGGCTAGGCCTGCAATTGCCCAGTCTTGGTGTTTTCTTTCTTTTACAAAATTTGGTCTTACAAGGGCAGTTAACTGGTTGAGAACCCCCATTAACTCAGCAGAAGAAAGAAAAATGTTCAAACCCTGCCAAGTTGTATAATGTGAAACTTGATGCAGCTACCGAATCATAAATATTTAATATATTCAGAAATGCAAACTCCCAGACCCCTCAAAAATGGGGAAATGGAACGAAAGGTGGCTATTTCAAAATAATGTTAAATAATTATTAATATATTATATAAATTATACAAATTTTATACAGCGATAGAGAAGATGACAATTGCATGAAAAATACAATGATGTTCATACAGGGCATACCTATTTGGTATTGTCGTACCCTCATCTAGTGTCAGAAACTGTGTCACCTTTAATATCAAATATAGCTAAACCTCTCCTCACTAGACATGAAGAAAGTATGACATAGTGATACTTGTGAATAGGTTTGTGCCAATTAGATTGGTGGCTTGATATGTAGAGTGATGAGTAACAAATGGTTACATCTCAAGTCTCATGCCTTCTAAATCAAAAAATGTATATACTAAAACATGAAAATTCATATGACTGCTTACATAAAGATCCTTCTTAATTTGAGAAAACTAATTACAAAACAAGAAAGCAAGTCTTGCTGGTAGCAACATCAATTCAGATGAGACAATACCTCATTTCCATAATCTTTGAACTATGAGAATCAGATTCTAAATAACACTTAGGATCATAAATTGCCTGATATTCCTCCCATTAGAGTTGTGTTATATCCCAATATCAACAATCTTGATGATCAGAGAAACAAAGTATCAAGAAATATTGAACATTGTTTGGTGAATACAATGTTATGAGGACGATTTGTGATTGATATTTCTAAATTTTTTTCTTTTAAGCCACATGATGAAGCCATTAAGGAAGGCCTTGATTGGAAGTGTACAAAATAAATGGTAAACTCCTTTGTTTTGTGAATGCACACTCAGATTAACTCACTACATATGTATTGAAACAATGCTTCATTCAAGATTGAACAGAATGAAGCGAAGAACAAAATCCTTTTTTGAGAAAGTATAAAATAAAAAAAGAACTTATTTTCTCTACAGTCCTCTGTTTTGCGAATGAACATAGTAGCAAGCTACATATGTTGCTGAACATTGTTCACTCAATATTAGACAGGATGAAGGCAAGAAAGAAGTCCTTGATTGGGTATGCACAATGTAATCAAAGATAATATTTTCTTCCTCATTATAGTCTTCTATTTTGTGAGAACTCACACTAACACACTATAAATGTATGAGAACATTGTTGCATTTTAAATTAGGCAGGATGAAGTTAAGGAGGGAAACCTTGATTAGAGGAGTACAAAATTAAAAAAATGTCTTATTTTCTCTTCTTGGTTGCAGTCCTCAGTCCTGTGAACAAACAAAGAAACCCATTTCCACTTTAAGTATGGGTGGATTAGCTATTTTGAGCCAATTGTTAAAATTGGTGAAAATTGTACAAAATTAGAACAATATATAGTTTTTCATGTTAAATTGGATAAACTACCAAATACAATTGAAAGTGGGGAAGGATAAACTACCAAATACAATTGAAAGTGGGGAATACCCCAGTTTCCAGCCAATGAAGCCAACCTGAGTGACCTTAACTGAAGAGATACCCTTAGATCCAGCAAAAGGAATCTACTAATAAATAAAACTATTAAGAAACATATCCATGCAATACATATATTCTCACCGAAATCACATACAGGGATAATTTTATCAGATTACTATGCAAGGGAAAACCCAAAAAATTAACCCTACAAACAGCTTCCCAATACAATTATCTTGCAGTGATATGATCTATTGGAGATAACACAACCTTGCAGTGATCAAACACAGGGGGGATCACAAGCTCTATTTCTTCAAAACCCCTATTGTTAAGCTTCTCTCCATTGACCTTCCCCTTCTTTAGCTACTCTTCTCTTTGAAAGAGGTTCTCCTCCCATACAATCAAATTAAAAAGAGCACCCATTCTGCAAATAGAATTCATCCATAGCCCTAGCTTGCCATCTCCTAGCCACAAAGCAGTCCAATTATTTTCTAACCACTCAAGCTTCCCGTTACTGTTATCAAAAAAATTATCCTGGAAACTAAACAAATGGTCTATAAAATCTGCCATGGTCATGAATAAAAAGCTTGCAACCAATCTCTTGGGCACCCTTGTTCTAATATGTTCCACTGTAACTTCCTCAGGGGGTAATATTTTCTGAATTTCCTTTTCCATTCAGGAAGAAAAATCCCATCCAACTATTCCTCCAAGTGGGTCTTGAGAATCTCATAGTTGTCATGGATTTTACCAGTCCAATTCTCATTTCTTTCCTCCAATTTTAATTTCTCCAGCTTCAAATCCTCCTTGAATTGTTTTCTCTTATTCCTTCAGCATAGAAACCAAGTCCTCATTAGTAAATTGAAATAGCAGATTGTCATGAATAAGAGGCTGCCTAGGAACAATATAGAACATGTGAACAAGCTCTTCTGCTTCATCCCCAATAAGGTCTTTCACTTTTTGTCCGTCAACATTGGGCTAAAAAATTGCAAGAATAACATAAGAATTGGAATAAGAAAATGAAATAGACCACACCTAGTAATAGAATCAGGAGCATTCCATGTCTTCAGAATTCTATAAACATCCATGAGATGTTCAAAGAAATTGCCATGCTTGTGCCAACACTATGAGGCTCCTTCTTCTAACAGTACAGACCTAAATTTAGGCAGTGAGAAAAAATGGGCAGTGGTTACAGGAAAAAATTACAAAACCCTACCACAGCAGAAACTTTTTGCAATATATGATTCAGCAGAGAACATATTCCCAAAAAAAAAAAAACTCACTGAAACCATGGCAAGCGACTTACCTCAATACTCCGCACAAATTGTGTTGTGCTCTCGAAGATGCTAATCAGAAAAAATGGGCAGAGTTTGCATGAAAATTTTACAAAACCCTACAAAAGTGAAAAGATGATTCTCGAGCTAGACAAAAGGAGAGGCAGATCATAGTTCCTATGGTTGAGATTGTCAATTCAACTGCCTGGAAGTTTTTTCAGGTATGAGACAATTCCCGCATGAGACAAATCCGATGGGAAAAGCCCACAATAAATAGCCTATCGGCTAATAATAACTAGCACTTGCACCCATGGGGGGTTCAAGGAAAACACCGATAGGAAAGTGAAGGTGTGGAAGTTAAAAAAATTAACGTTATATAGTAAAAGTATATTTAAATTTTTTACACTTTTGTGAGGAGCAAGAAATTAATGTTAGTTTGAGAGAGATTCATTTTCATTCAATTAGGGGAAGTTGCATGGTGTTTTAGGTGGAATAATGGTTTTGTATTTGCAGTTGGGGAACCAGACCAGTGAACAGAATAGACTATCTCCAAGGGAAAGGATTATAGAAGACAAAACAACAACAAACTCAAAGCAATCCTAGACACTTTGCAAAACGACTTAAACAAAAGAACAAGTTGGGGGACAGGGAATAAGGGCAATAAGTTTATCTTCAAGAACTAAAACCTGGCAAAGCAATGAGGCCCAAATAAAAATATCAAATCTGAAATCAAAGGAGCCTTTGTACCCCAACTGCCACAGAATGTATAAAAGAAAATTTGAGACAAAGATAAGATAAATGCCTCTTACAGTTCTATAAGCAGATACCAATTAAAGATTGGTCTGTAAATATTATAACTATGACCAACAGAAGAAGAAATATAGTTTGCTTATTGACTCTTTCTGCAATGTAAATGAAGTTGGCATGTTTTGCACGGTTATTTTTCCAGCTAACAAATTCAGGACAAGTTTGTAATGAACAAATCTGTTGCATTCTAATGATATCAAAGGTGCCCCTCTTATGTATATGGCAGGTAAGATCATGTGTCTCACTGCAATAGTACTATAGATTAGACAATCAATTTTGAATTCAAATATTGCTTGAATTCAGGTCAAATAGCCTGCCCAATATTAATTTGACAACCTGGGAGAGCATTCAAAGAGGGGATTTGCAACAAGCTTATGAATTGTTACATAGTAAAAAGGGTGAATTTTTGAGAATTAGGCAGATCAGATTTTACAGCAGGTATAGTGCTGCCATTGAAGTACTTGACAAGTCTCTCATGGAAATAGATTCACCTATTGATCTTCTTCATGGTATCTGAGAGTCCTTCCCTTTTTTCTCCATCATCAGGTGAAAAATATGATTCTATGTTTTCAACAAGGGGGCAGTCCTCAAAATGCATGTCCACCAGCTGATTTGATGGTGAAGCAAGTCCACCTGTTCCATCAAATCCATGTATCATTAAATTCTTGGATTCATTGTTGCTCTGTTGTAAGGTGCCAGCCATCGACATAGTAAAATAATTTGAATGGAGCTTGTATCAACTTTCATGGCAGACATCAGTGTTTTCCTGTATGAACATCATGGGAAGTGGCTGCTTTCAGAAATAGTGAACAAGAGCTTTTGCCAAATTTGCATCAACATAAAGAAGAGATAATAAAGTAACTGTGTGTGAATTGAAGTCACTGTTGGGGAAACGTTGAAAGCAGCACAAGAAGCTAAGGCTACTTCTGAGCAAGGCCTATTGGCATATTCTTCTAAAGATCCTCATCCTTTCCATGGACCTGTTCATACACGAGCCACATGGGTGAGTTTGACATGCTACTTCTAATTTTTCAAAAAAATTGTATGCTAGCTCAATGCATGGTATTGTTTGATCATGCAAATTTAATTTGTCTCTATGTGATGGCAGTTCAATGATTTTCTAAACACAGTTTTCACTTCAACACCAACAATTACACTAATAATTACAGTATTCATAGACAATACACTACAAGTTCACAAAGCAAAGAAGGATAGGGGAATGCTTTGGTGGGTTAAATTTCAAACATTCAAAGGGGATAACCGTAATGAGGGTTTCTACACACTTCCATTCAATCTCAATACATTCTTCCCACCTACATGAAAATATTTATGATTTTTTATAAAATTGCATTTCCTCATAATATGTACATATTATTCTACTCAATAAAATGATCCAAGAATGGCTATTTTTAAGATGATATTAGATCTTATGAGAAAAAAAAGGAAGGAGATTAAAAAATTTGGTTACAGTTTTGGTTCAAAGGCAGGGTATACCAACCATCCCTATCAACATCAATCAGTGCAACATTTTGTTGTGAACCAACAAAATGCCCAGCCATTAATAAGTCCATGACAAATCAAATGCATCAGTGAAATTCTAAATCTTTCAAAAGCAACCATAAATGGGCTGATTGAGCCATAGTCTTTATCTTTTTAGGAGTGATGCTTAATGCCCCTGTAACATTTGTTGAAGCACTTATCTCCGTAACACACTAGCATAAGGAATAGATCTGAAAATTTTTATCTACCTAAATAACATGACAAATCATCCCAGCAGCAAATGAAATTTTATGGTGGCAGATTTGCTCTCTGCTAAGACCATTTCCTTTCTTTCACAAAAAAATCTGCCAAACACATTTGTTTGGTCTATACTCTGCAATGTGGCTTTTGGAGGGAGATTGATTTTCAGTGTTGATCAATGAACTCTCAAATACACAGGAGTTATTAATAAAGATGTGTTTGGAGGAGAACAACATTGAATGCTTTGATTACAGAGTTTCTATTTTTGTTTTTTAAAGAAGAAAAGGTAGAAAAAAGCTGAATATTTAGATTGGTGATATCATTATGTGTATTTAGGTGATAATATTTTTTCTTTCTTCAATTAAAGTTTGTGTAATAAGAGTAAAAAGGGTTGAGATTTTGAAATGCATGTTGAAGACCACCTCACTAAGATAGTCACTAATATAGTGAGAAAGGTTATGTTATTTGAAATATATCGTATATTTATATTTGTGAAAGGACTTACATGTTTGTAATCACAAGGTATTGTTGCGAGGCTCCTTTCAAACATCGTATATTTATATTTGTGAAAGGAATTACTTTGGAAATCACCATTGTCGGTTTAATTTTTTGTAATTTGTATGCTGCCCAAATCGTTTATTTGTTCTGTTTTATTTCATTCTATGCATGGTTCTCTGGGAATTTTTCTCATGCTGGTCTTTCCAAGTGCAATGCTCAAAAGAGTATTTTAGAACCTCATGATAGATGTCTCTGCTTATGAGAATTGAATCTGAAATATCTTGAACCTTTATACGAGGCGCTTTCTAACTTGCAGTCCCTTTATGGTTCACTTTCTATTAACTACCCTCAAATCATGTAATTGCACATCTCTGATCATTAATGGACAAGAATATGGATTGCTGGCCATTCAGAGAACTTTCCGTTAAATTGTAGCTTTCTGCCAATAGTTGTTTCTCACCTCAGTAAATTGCAAAGGAAAATAAAGATCGCTAGCTGCAGAATGGGATAATCTGTGTAAAATTTTGGTTTTTTTTTGCCGTGAAAAGCTTCTGGTTTGTAGATGGAGGATTGATGCACTGTGTTTACAGTATACAAGGCGGCGCAAGTGAAGCTGAGCCGTTGCATGCAAGTGCAGTTTTGAATTTTTGAAGCAATTCTGGCATATATTTAAATTTCACCCTTCCGAGTATTTTTAAGAACTAGTGAATAGTTTGGTTTTTAATTTTTTGTGCTTAAGTTTGAGGAGAAATGGTAGATCTTTGGTTTATTTGAATGCTTTCTGTTATAAACTAAGGTAGAATAGCACGAGAGAAGCCCTTTGGTTGAATTATTTCTAGTTGAAATTGAGTCTTCGAATCTTTTTTGCATAAAGCTGAGCTGCAATGTTAAAGATTGGGAGGTTCCTTGTATGTTCTTATGATGGAAAACAAAGGTTTTAAGGTACAAAACCGTGAGGGAAGCGCAGTAGTTCATGTTTGTGCTGAAGCTAAATAGAAAAGGGCAGGGAAGAGGTTATAAAATAGTTTGGATTTCATTATTTTTGGGCAAAAGACTGAGCATAAAGGCTAAATTTTGAGTATAATTTGAGCACCCAGAAAATGGGAAGTAAATAATGTATACACTGTCCTGTTCGTGAAAGCCTTCAGTACTGATACTTTAAAAAATGAGATTTCCTTCAACGTTAGTAAATTTTTAATTAATTGAAAATCCCAACAAAGGATTATTTACCATCCATTTTGCAGATTTCTGCAATGCACTCTTTTTCATTACCTACTATTAACCAACTGCCAATGAAAATAATTCATTGGAAGCTTCTAAAGAGGCTTCCAAGTCAGCAGGGAGTAATTCACTAGGAGGTTTAGCAAATTTTTTTTTTTTTGGATCGATAAAAGGTGATATATTATTGAAATAAACAGGAAATTACAATAAAGTTTTAGCATAATAGCCATCCGCATAAAGGGATATAACCCATACAAAGCACCCCATAACAACAAAACTACAAAAACCATTCCAGCCTATACAAACGAAACGAGAGTCAAATACCATCCGGCTGATCCTGTCCCCATGGCATCAACCATTCAACAGATAGACGAGGAGATCCCGGCCAAAATTCAACATCAAAAGATTTCCTTGCAGCACACCAAAAAGCTCCGTCGGTCAACACCATAAGCCTGAAGATGTCGACTAAATTGGCACTTAAACATCATCCGCGTTCCCCATACTGCACACAGGCCCATGCAACGTTCCATTCCCGGTAGCAAAAAACATACAGGAGACAAAATTTCGGAAAACCCTACACCAACCCTTAAACCACAGCTCCGGAGAAATCACCACCCCACCGGCACCTCCTTCGCAGGCCCCTCTTCTTTCGGGGAAACATACACGGCACCCTAGAGAGGTTTAGCAAATATTGAGATAAAGGAAGAGAGACAAATAATTGTTTTGGAAGAAAAAAACTATGAGAATGGATTTGCAAGAAGGGAGATGGATTAAGATTGTGCTCTTCTGTGTGACAGTTTTATTTGTCAAGACATGTGTTTGGAGGAGCAAAGGTCTGTATGATCAGTTTCATGTTGGCCCTTCTAAGTCTTCAGCTCTTTTTGTATTTGGAGACTGGGGGAATGATAACTATATCAATACAAGAGTTGCTGCTCATGAAAATGTTGCTTCATGTTGGACAAGGTTTTTTTGGAAACCTACTGGTTGCTTCTCTAATGGCCGAACCATTTTTTATTTCTTAGGTAAACATTGCTTTCTCTAGAACAGAGGAAATTCCTTTTCTCCAGAGGTCATCAGAACGGGTGCTTTTTGGTAGGAATTATGTATTTCACACATTAGCCAGTTGTTTTTTTTTGTTATGCAGGTGAAGCCCAAAAGTTAATCAGACTGCACATTGTTTGAGATTTGGATTTTTTTGGGTATCTCAAAAAATAGAGAAATTATGTTTTTTTTGGTTGGTTATTTGAAGTTATATGTAGGTAATATTTCTAAATTTGATTATGTAAGTGTATTTTTCATTATTTTTTCTAGTTATTTCATTTTGAACATGGATCATAGAGTATGAAAGAAAATAGAATATCATCACAAAAAATTTATATAGTCTAATTCAAAAATATTGTCAAGTTTTTATTATGAACTGTTAAAATGTGATATCCCAAATAACAAACAATTTGAAGGCTATTTAAATTTTAGAGTTTATGGGTAATAGATAATTACACTGATAATCTGGTTTTGAATTTGGAATGACAGCCAGCAGGATGGGTGTGCATTATGTTGCTCCATTGTTTCAGCCTGGAGTGTAATTGGACATAACTAAGGGTGCAAATTTTGTCTCCGCTACAAGTGGATTGTTTGACTGTACACTTCAACATTGGGTGAAAATTACATTGTTGTGGGTAACTTACAAATTTTCTCAAATTTTAGACATTTTGAAATGATTATATCTATACATTCAAAAGCTGGTTTTGATTTCAATTTGCTGTGTGATGAAACAGAATGGTATTTCATTTGGGCGGAAAGTAAATGAGTCCAGTTGAAGAGGAATATAAATATTGGAAGGCAATATGTCTGAGGATTCTCCAAGATAAGTATGATAGAAACAGTCACTCTTTTGCCCCAGACCAGGAAATATTAGATGCTTTGAAGGAGAGTCCCATTGTGGACTTAATCAAGACACAAATAGGCCTTGAAGAGTTGGAAGTATTGTCAGCAACAGTTGAAAATGCTGAGCACACAATAGGTCCTCATGTTTCAGTGTTCAATCACACACCTCCTTCACCAAGAAATCCAATTTCAATCTTTATAACTGCTCAACATTTTAAGCAAAATTCTGCAAACAAAACTGGCAGTGTAAACTATCTTTTCATTCTCATAGCTTCAATGAGTAAGGTCAAATTTTAAGATGCAACCAACTTTTCCTTTCAAGAATTAATCAATGCCAAAGTTCAAGAAGAGCATACAAGACTTGGATAAAGTATTGCTGGCATGAATATATCAGTCTAAAAAGAAACTTTCAGAGTTATCTCTTCTTAGTATATAGGATGTAGTGCCCCATTAGGTGGCACCCCTTGGAATCCCTGTTAGGACTCTTGCTGTTATGGTCATGAAATCACGTGTGACATATTTTGAATAACCTAACCTTGTGTAATGTCTGGATAATCTGGGTAGCAACGTATTAAATTCTTGGTAGGGGCATGAATGCTTACATCCGGACGGTTCATGGTTAGGGTAGGAATGAGCCATCGGAATTGAACCGGATTTGACTATAGTGTTAATGGGGAAGGCTTAGAAATGGAAGGAAAAAATCAAATTATGGGGGTAGGGGAAATTTGGAGAAGAAATTATTGACACAAATTAATCAATGAAGGGTTGCGCTGATAACGCTATACCAAATTTAGTAAAAGTTACAGTCACCATGGAAAGAGTAACAAGATATTAACACACGGGACCCTGATTCTCCTGTAGAGACTTTTATATCATAAGAGAGTTACAGTCACCGTGGAAAGAGTAACAAGACCCTGATTTTGCTGATACAACTCATAGCTCATAAAGGGGAGCGACGAATTGGAAAAGGCGGGAAATTTGCAATGAACAAGAGGCATGAATCTTACCTGTTCAAACCAGAACTAGTGTTGGTGTAGAGCTTTTGAACCTTGAAAGCTTTCAACGGCAGAGATCGATGGTGCCTTCATCTGTAAACAAGCCAGGATATTTATGGAAGTTGGGGGCGGTGGTCTTAGGGGAGACAAATGTAGCCAGAAGAGCTTTTTTCTGTTGAGATTAGACATTGCCCTTAAGGTGTCGTCTATCCGATGCAAAATTTTCTGACCTGTGTTGTGCTTGGTGCAATAAAATGAGAGCCATGCAACATTGTGCCCTGCGATTGACAGCTGCCGAATTCTTCAGGTCGGCAAAAGTTTGAGCGGCATTTCCAAATGCAATATCAGTCAGCGTCAGCTTTGTAGTGAACCGAACACTGCTTGACTGCGGGCATTCCTGTTTCAGGCGTGAGACAGGTTTTCAGTCGAACTATGCACTGGGGATCCCAAAGGTAGAGCCCATCGGCTAATAAAAATAAAAATTATGGTCAAGATTTTAGTAATGAGCACATTTTAAATTAACAAGCTTTTATTCTCTTTCATTTTTTTGTCTTGGTTTTTGCTTAATTCTTTTTTATTTTTGATCTTTATGTTTGTGGTGTCTTTAATTGTAATGTATATATTTCATTTTTCTTACATTTCTTTGTTTATTATATCATCTTTTGTATATTATCTTATATATTTTTTAATCTTTTATTTTTTCTCCTCTATTTTTTTGTAATTCTATTTCTATTGTTCTTGGTTTGTAATTTTGTAGATTATTTTCTTAATTTCAATTTATTTTATTCTTTTTATGAATTGGTTCTTTATTTGGGTTATTTTATTCTCATTTACTTGATTTTTAATGTTTTCATTTATTTTTTTTGTTTTTAACATTAACATTTAGTATTTTAAGAAATAAGCATAGCTCCTTTCTCTTTCTTTCTTTGTGTCAAAGTTTTTTGCATTTTTCTTTTTCGATTTGATCTTTATGTTTGTATTGTGAAGCTATTATGCAATTTGCATAATGTTATTATATAAGCTTTATTATTTTTATAAGCATATGTATATCATATGCTCATTATATAATCATTATTTATATATTTTACATATGTAAATTGTAGATCATTATATATATATATATATATATTCTTTTAGTTGTTGTGCCTCACTCTCTTTAGTTTTCAATTTTCACTTCTTTACTTCTTTGTCATATTTAGTTTTTTTTAAATTTCATTCTCCTCTTCTCTTTTATTTATTTATTTATTTTCCTCTCATTAAAAAAGTCAATCAACTCTTATGTTGGTTATCTCCCTCTCCTTGTTTTTTGTGTCCTATCCCCTCAACTTCTTTCCCCTCTTCTTTTTAAGCATATTGAGTTTGCATCTAACCATCTTTCATCTCCTTATGCTCTCTATCATCCTGATGATGGATCACTGAGTGTGATCCGAAATGTTGATGAAAAACTCAAACACAATCTAAATCCAAAAATAACAAACTATAAATGCTACATACATATATAAAATTATTACTAGCAATTGCACCTTGGTGTGCAATAGGTACGTTGAAAAGGTATGAAAGGTCAACTAGAGAAAATTTTAGTGTATTTTTTCAGACATATGTGTAGTACATGAGGTCAATTGGTAGGTCATTTAGCAAATGATGGTGTTTATGTAACAAAGGGCTCAATTAGCATTCACTCAATAAATATAATTTTTCATTAAACAAAATTATACATTTGTAATAGTAAATTTATTACATGAGTTCAGTTTATTTTTTCTCTATCCACCTCTCTATATCTTATCTATATTTCCCTCTCCATTTTACGTCTTTCTCTCTTTAGATCATATATCTATCTCCCTCTCTCTTTTATGTCTTTCTCTCTCTATAAGTTTGTCTGTCTATATCAAACGACATGCTACCTTGAGCATAACTCCCCAAGGGGACATACTATTCTTGGATTTTGACATGAAACAAGTAATCAAAAGTTATTTATTCTTTTCTCTATCTTTTTTTCCCTTTCTATCTCTCTTGCATTATCTCTCTTTTTTCTATTCCTTTCTCTTTCAATTTGTCTCTCCATCTATATCTCTATTCCTCTTTATCTCTCTACCTCTATATTTCTTTGTCTCTATCTCTTTATTTATTTTTATCTCCATCTTTATCTCTTCTATTATAATTTAACTAATTTATATAATCATACTTGTAAACTATTTGTAATATCATTATTTTCCTCTAGGAAATGTAGAGTATGTAAACTTATAAGTAGCTTAGTATATATTTGAGAATTGTATGCATATTTATCTTCCACACTACATAGTTGGGCCCTTTGAGGAGTTGGGCATTCAATTTAGAAGAAATTTTGGTGTTCATATGATGACACCACAAAAAAAAAAAACTATTCCACAAAAAATATTTATTAGTTCTATTTATAATATTTTATTATTAATTATGGCAGGCTACGATTGAAAATAAGGTCTTGACGAAGGTTTTAGAGTATGTTTATTAAAATAAAAATTATGGCCAAGATTTTAATAATGAGCACATTTATTTAGTCATTTTTATTTGTCTAATATTAGCCATTTGTTTAGTCATTTATTTAGTCATTTAGTTGTGATTTTACCCGATGACCAAATTAGTCACTTATAAATGACCAAATTAGTCACTTATAAATGACCAAATTAGTCATTTAATTTCCAAATACTACTAGTATTGGTCATGTGACTAAAAGTTTTAGTCATGTGACTAAAAATTTTAGTCACATAGTCATTTATTTGCCAAATTCTACTAGTGTTTGGATGAGGAACTTGACCGACTTTGATCATTAGAAGGGATAGAAGTTGAAGCTTCTCTGTTATGAGGCACAAAGATATCTTGGACAAATTTTAGGATGTTGCAATACTAAGGACTATTTGAATTAGCTGAGATGGCAATTTCTCGGCCACCATAAGGGAATTTCAAACATTGGTGGTATGTTGACGGGACCGCTTGCATTTCATGGATCCTTGGGCGACCCGATAGTATGTTGTAGGTAAAATCCTTGTCTAAGACTTGGAAAATTACATCTTTTTGAATATGTCCTACTTGAATAGGTAATACAATCAATCCCTGTGAAGATCTCTCCTCATCATCATATGCTTTTATTGTAATCTTTTTCTTTCAATCAATTTCATTATTAGAAAATCCTAAGGCATGAACAAGCTTTAAAGTACATATATTCAATCCAGCTCCTCCATCTATTAGTACGCATTTGACATGATGTTTATGAATTAGGACTTCAATATGGAGTGCGGCATTGTGGGGATGAGAGATAGATGTGTCATCATTTTCTGAAAAGGATAAGCAATGCAATGCGGTCAAATTTCCCGCCATGGCTTCAAATTTGTAAACTTCCAAATTTGTTGGTATTGTTGTGTCCACTAGGGCCTTTTCCAAAATCTCTTTGTGGGTGGGTGAAATCTTGAGCAGTTCCAGTATCGATATTTGTGTAGGGATCTTTTGTAACTGGTCCACTATGTTATATTGATTGGATGAGATAGCAGGTGTTTTAGATGAACTTCCTTTTAGGACATATTTGGCTTGTGCTCTCGTGGTCGCATTTACTGGCATGTTGTCTTGTTTCCCATTGACTTTAATGACATTGACTTGAGTATTAATTTCAATTATATCTAGTTTTGTGTCATTAATTTGATTTTCAAGGTAATGATGTCTTGTTCTTGTGTAATTGGAACATCATAGATTGGATTATTGGTTGTAGTAATGTCTTGATTGTCATTGGTTTCAATGTTATTTGTTTGATCTTCTACTGCTAAGATATGATTTATGGTAGTATCATGGACATAGTTTACATTCTTCCCCTTGTTTGTTGTAGAGGACTCCCTTTTTCATAATTTGGGAAGGGGTTTTTAAATGCTCTATGATCGGCATTTGTTTGGGGTCCTATTCATATGACCTTGTCAACTATTAAATCTTGTATCTTGTGTTTCAATTGCATGCAGCTATTTGTTTGATGACCTTTGCACCAATGAAATTCACAATAATAAGCATCATTCCACCATGATGATTTTACTTTTGGTTCAAAGCCTTGAGTGTCAGGTAGTGTTATGAGGTTATTTGCAAGAAGTTCCCTCAATGCAAATTCATGTGATTGACCCAAAGGTGTGAATTTTTTGTGGTTTGATTGTGTTTGATAGGGTGGAGGTTTGGACATGGTATTACTTTTATTGTGGCTGTTTTGATTGTTGGACTAATTAAAATTTTGATTAGTGCCTTGATTGATGTTTTGCGCGGTCTTAGTCATGCTTCTTGATAGATTAAAGACTGGTTTGGCATTATGTCACTACTGAATTTGACTCCATTTTTTTATGAATGTTCATCGGTCATTCGACAAAAATTTGTCGAAAAATCAACGAATTGATGAAAAAAATTTGTCGCTATTTTTTCATCGAAATTATGACAATGAATTAAACATCAAAATAATGGCGCAGATTCGTCAGTTGTTGGCATCATAAAATGACTCAGATGTTCATCAAAATATCGATGAAAACTTCGTGTATCCACTGATGAATTACAACCAAAATGCAATTGCAATGGCTCTTCTGAAGCGTCGAAACAACACCATAATTTCATCACCATTTCGACAAAATGGGCAAGGAGTAGCGTCGAAACAACACCAGAAGTTTTTCTCCATTTCGATGAAATAAGCAAGGAGTAGCGTCGAAACAACACCAGAAGTTCATTGCCATTTCGATGAAATGGGCAAGGAGTAGCGTCGAAACAACACCAAAATTTCATCGCCATTTCGACGAAATGGGCAAGGAGTAGTGTCGAAACAACACTAGAAGTTCATCACCATTTCGATGAAATGGGAAAGGAGTTACGATGAATCTTTCATCACAGCTATAGCAACTTCGTTGGACCTTTTCAGTGATTTTTTGGTGGCCTTCGTCGAAATTGCGAAAAAATAATGCAATTTTGAAAAAAAAAATATTCGTTAAAATGTACCATCACAGAGACTCTTGGAAATGACCACCGAAGCCAACCCATCGGTGAGAGATCAATCATCGGCACAAGATAGAAAACTCACTCTGATATTCCATGTCTTGTCGATGACTTCCGTCGGCAAGACAAATCCAATGTCACATGGATCTGACCTCTTCAGGAGTTTTGAACACTGCTGGTTATCAAGAAGACATTCTAAGGGTCTTGCTGATTAAACAAGTGTCTAAGAGCAAGTAAACAAATGGAACCTATTAATTTTCTTATTTTGGGGTTTTTTAAATCATAGAATAGATACCATCTTCTTGTGTATAATGTACTTATATTCATATTTGAATTCGAGACCAATTGTCATTGCACATTCCTTTTTACTTGCACAGAGTATTCTATAAGCAATATATTGATAATGCCAAATGATTTATGGTGTTGTACAACTCTACCTATTATCACAGTTTTGTTGTTTCCCCCTAGAGAATCTTGTAAAGACAAGTTTACAATACCAAGTTAAATAATATGAAAAAGACTTACTTCCATACAAATTAAATGATTATTCTCATAATGGCAATTGTCTAATTACAACAACAATTCCATGAAAGGTTATCCATGCTTCATAAGAGATGACTGATCATACATACAGACTACAAGATGCATAGAAAAAAATTACACTTGAGAACAACCAAGGGCTAACAAGGGAAGAAGTTAAAGCGTCACGGATTGAAGAGAAAATGTGTAGGAAAATGGTGTCAAGGAAACAGAGCTTGTAGAACATATTCTTGACCTAATCAAGCTCTTGAACAACAACAAAATTAAAATACTAACACATACATGAGACATGTAATGAATTTCCAATATCTACTATCTTTTTCATTAATGTAGAGGTAGGTAAAGGAGAAATAATTATAATTGTAACACTATTCATAGTCCAGTAAATTATGTTCATAATTTGTGTTCAATGGACCTCAATTTTATCATTATACTACCCATCTAATACCATATTTTAATCCAGGGTTCAACTATCTCAGATCTAAAGAAGCACCTTCAATTAACCATTTAAAGTACTATAAAATAAGGTAAGACTTTTACTTGAGAAAGATTGGATACACTTGTAGGATTAAAGTTCTCACAATCATCAGGATTTATCGGCACACAGGCACAACCTGCAACATATGAAGTAATGGATGACTACAGGTTAGTGAAATGGCCCTTAATATGTGACTAGTTTGCAAATTGATTGGTAGAAAATAAGGTTACAAAGAGATCTACATGAAAAATTATGAGGACAATCTATTGTAATCATCAAAATAGATGAAAAGTGCAAAGGAAAGAACTGAGTTACATCTCTAGAGCCTAAAAAAACACATGCAAGAAACATAAAAAAAAGAACAAACCAGTTTTTGGATGAATACAAAATGGTGCCTTCAACAAGTGATTCATATGCTTTCACACCTGATAGGACATTAAGAAGATTTTAGTCTTCCTTTGTGAAATTAACTGCTTACAGAATAAACCTAGAAACCAATATTATATACCTCCATGTCTAGCCAAGGGTAGGTATAAGAGAAAACAATTTCCTCAATGCAATGCCGAAAAATATCAATGTGTGTGTAGGTTTGTATTACTCAAAATATCATTTCACTGCCTAAGGAAAAATACCAAAGTGATGTTTTAAATTTCAATATTCACATAGGCTCCCTTATTGCTACACATGCATATACAAACATTATTCGAGCTCTAAACTATTCAAATATTAAGGATTTAATTAGCTATAAGATGGGAAGTTGTTGTTTAGACATCATCCATCATCTTTTACATATCTTTATTCACTCCTAGCGCTTCAAATAAATTTGTGTAAATGAGACAGAAATGTGAATCATTTTATGACAAAGAAAATTCTTAAAAGGAGGGGGGAGAGAGCAAAGGGTAGGGGGCAAGAGAATGCTTGAATGTATAGCAAAGTATAACATTTTGATCATTATAACAATGAAATGAATCTTAATTTTGAAGCATTAATATCATTTACAACATTTATGATCAATAATGAATGTAAGTAGAGAAACTTTTGCATACCTGCAAATGGTACAAAATTTCATGGTTAAGTGGAAGCCTTCCATCAACAACAAGATCCAAATATCCATGTATCTATCTCAATCGATCCTCTAAACCCTTCAGAGCTATCAATTTTTCCACTAACCTATTATGCACAAAAGTCAAATTTTAGAGTTATGTCACCACTAAAAACAAAATAAATAGAGCTTTGAACCCAAATCCACACACAACACAATGTGATATTCATACAAAGCCATACAAACAAACTAAACTCAGAACATTGGAATGGAAACAACTTCAAATTATGATGTAGAGCATGGATTCAGGGTATAAAGAATCCTTTTTCTGCCACCATAGTGAAAAGTTAGCACTTTCTTTCATCTTTTCATATTGGTTTGACGCTTCAAACGATGCATTTCTTATATTAAAAAGTGCATTACCTTATTAATATTCTCTTTGTTTTAAGAATAGTTTAATATTCTCTACTTAACAAGGCCAACCACGTGATGTTGGAAGCTCATTTGGCCCCTCCCTCCCCCCTTCACATTACTCTCAATTCCCCATACCCAATCATATAAAATTAATCATTCATTCATCCATTAATAACATATAACATTCATTCATTCATCCATAAATAGCATATAACATTCATTCATCCATTAATAACATATAACATTCATTCATTAACATATAACATTCATTAATTAACATATTCACATTCATTCATTAACATATAATATTTATTCTTTTAGTTTTTACATATTATCAAAAATATGGTTGTCATGATATGATTACAATCACTTTTTTTTTGTTTTTTTTTAAAGCTAAAAATCTGAAATGGAGTATCATTTTCTAAATCATCTATCCCCCCTTTTGTTGTTACACCCTTTGCTCGTGATCTTAATGTATGCCTAGTCATCTTCTCATGATGTGGATGTCACTGCAAGGGGGGTTCTGCTACAATAACAAAGAAATGTTAAACTGATATGTTTTATTATTATTGTTACAAGTATTTCATTAATTAAAAGAACATTGGAGTGGTTCTCTTTATCTAATGGGTCTACATCATGTTCCTGAACTTCTGTTATAGACTCATTCTCAACATGCTAAACACCCTCTAAATCCTGATATGCAGTTGAAACACAAAAGGTTACATTAATTAATACACCAATTGAAATTAAATATGTTTAAGAGAACATGAGAGTGGTCCTCTTTACCTGATGGGGCCACATCATGTTCCTGATCTTCTCTAGCCTGATCATGCTCAACCACGTTGATCACACTCTACATGCTCTAAAGTTGAAACATGAAGGTTACATTAATTAATACACCAATTGCAATTAAATATGTTTAAAAGAACTTTAGAGTGGTCTTCTTTACCTGATGGGGCCACATCATGTTCTTGATCTTCTCTAGCATGATCATGCTCAACATGTTGATCATGCTCTACATGCTCTAAAGTACCAGGATGCACACCATGACCTTCACCTACAGGTTGTGCTCCACCCTCACCAAGTTGCATTCCAATGTCATGTGCAATATTATCATTGCTTGAATGTTTAAAACAAATATGCATGTAATTACTTTATGGTGGAAATTAATATTGAATAGATTGTACAAGTATTCAATTTTAAATAAACTTTATTGAGTTTATTTACCTGTGTGTCAGATGCAGTGGAATATTGTGTTTGCCTAGTCAAGACTCTTAGGCGTTCAACCATAGCTCCATAGCCTTGGTGGAAGGAAATATTTAGGTCATCATCTATGGGAACTCTGTTGAATTTAGAGCCCAACATTTTTGCATAAAATCAGGAATTTTTCTTCTATGGTGTGATAAAACCAAAAAAAAAATCAATTTATTATTTGGATACAATATTTCATTTATTGATAATTACAATTCGTGTGGCTAATTTCATATAACCACCAAAGCCAAGTTTGTGCTGCCCGTGTTTTTCCTAGTCTTGCCTTTGTTGCCTTCGGACAGCCTATGAAAATTTTGAAATACATTAGATTATGTAAAAAGAAAGAGTAATCAGTATATAATTACATTGTTGATAGTATCACATACCTTCCTTGGCCCGGTGGTGTCTTTCTTTTTTTATTTTTAGCCTTCTCCCTTCCATATAACACTAGGTCCTTCCACTCCCTCTCTGGAATCATGGGGGGAGGCTTGTACTTTTTGTTATTCTCTAAATGTGACCTATATTGGTCCCTCACATACTTTAGATAGGTACCAACTTTCTTAAGGACCTTGGTTAGGTTGAATGTTTTATCACCGAAGAGCACAACTAAACAATTAATGAGCTCATCTTTTAAATCTTGATTCCACCTGTACATATGGTGGGCCCGAAGAGCTCCAATGTAATATCACTTAGATGTTTATAAAAAACATCATTTCCTGCAAAATGATCATGGGATCAATAGTCTAAAAAGAGAGATCAATAAGTAAATTTCAATTGGATTATATATAATAATAATTAAAACATTTTAAAGTATCTGGGACCTTCTCTATCTTTATGGGAATGAAATCCTTGGTCACCACAAATGTGACTGAAAATGTTCCCATACTAGTAATACGGGAAGATAAGGAAATGCTACTGAAATATCACTAGTACTAGTGGCCTCTGCATCCCCAGTTACATGTCCTGATGCATGTTCTGGCATGTATTCACTACTAGAGGGTGCACTAACGAATGCCTGCATGGTATGTGTTGCTGACATTTCAGACGACAATATAGTCACGGATGATGGGGTCAGATGATATGATGTATGCGTAGGAAGATCAGGATGGACACTTGTACCAACCCCTACTCCTTGGGCAGCACTTGTAGTACCCTAATCATGGCCATGAGCATCATGAGGATGCAAAAAATCCTATAAAAACAACACATATTTTAGTTCATGACATAAAAGAGTACAAAATATAAAACCATGAATAAACTTATGTTATAATTAAAGACCTCATGACAGCTTACTTGCAATTTTTGTGATCTCTTAGTCAATATTTTAACCCTCTCTTATCTCATTTGTTTGAGGCACTATGAATAACAACTTAAGGATTTCTTCATTGCATTTTTTTAGGTCTTCCTTATCATATCGACAAGGTTTGTTGAATAAGCAATGTCATCATCACATAATATTGACTGCACCTCCCTATGGATGCTCTCGTTTACTGCTAGTGCCTTTCCCCAATCAGTCGACTACAACAAGAATATTAAAAACATTATCAAAATTAACCCAATAAACTTATCAAAACAACATAATAATAAAACATTTTACCCATATCTAATTTGTACAATTACAATGAGGTAAACATGTCAGGTAGAAGCGCCTGAAGAAAAATCATGATCTATGCTCTGGGCTAGAGCCTTCTCCGTACAATCAATGTCCTACTGTGACAAAAATTAAATATAAAAAAACATTACCGAAATGAAACCAATAGACTTACGAAAAAAAACATGAGTAAAATGGTATATTGGAGTCATTAATTGGAGGTTGGGTAAAATGGTACATAGTACGTACCATCTTCATAGTAACTGTGTTTGTAACTAAGCGATTCAAATTGTAATCAATTAGCAACTCTTCCCCTACAGTTATTGATTTTATCACACATACAAATACATGGTTTCCCTCGCACACCTCAAATATGCAATTGGGTTGCTTATTTGTTGACCTAGGTCATGTACTATTTATAAACCCTACAATATTCCTTGATGCTTTTGGCCTTCCATCAATGTACATAGCCACTCCTTTATTTTGATCCTTATCCTTTAGCTAGGTATATAATTTGCTGACAATGCATACCTACGCATACTTCGTGTATATCGAACCAATTGTATCCAATCTTTGTAACTGTAATAGGGTCCGACATACTCCATCAATTCAGTAACTTTTTCATAACAGACCTTTATGTCGTCCATGCAAAATAGGCCCAAACCATGTAATGACGATGGTGCTATGCGATATATCCTCTCGTTGACACAAAAATCAATGTTTATTAGAGGAAGTTCCTTGGGTACCCATTGTTTTCGTACATGTTTGTACCTCAAGGGCACCTCGACGTCGCCTATGCTCTCATCATCATAAGAACATGACCCCCCTTCAGCAAGAAAAATTTCCATGTGTTTATAGAATTTTCTTCTAATCTTTTGACCTCTAGTTGATCTCCCTCTTTTAGACATACTACATGTCTCGCTTTCCTCTTCTCTTCCTGAATTTCCCTCGCTCAAGGAAGACAAATCTAACAAATACCTATTTGGCGGTACCTGCACTCATAAGGATGTTGGATGAAGTTCTTTCATGGTGATGTGATCCTAAGGTGACATTATGATTAATCTATCATTTCATCGCTAGAATTTCACATGTTATAAGGTAATCAAGTCTTAATAGATTACAAGTTATTGTTACTACCATCCAAATGTTTCCATCACAAATCAAATCTACTTAATGTTTTAACTCCCAAACTTTGTAACAAGTGTTAAATGTGACTATGGTCCACCAGTTACACAACCAAGGCCTCAAATGTATTCTCTAATTGTAATCAAAGGACTTTTTCTCTTCATTCAAGTAAATAAACTTGAAGGGAAACAACACCAAGTGGTTTATTGGACACCTACATGATTAAAAATAGCAGAAAATTTACATTTAATTTCCATATGTCTAAGTGGTTAACGGGGAGGGAGTGTGTAATAGGCCTGGTTAAGTCATCATAAGTTTATGCTTTAGCAATAATTTTTTTTAAGTCATCTTAAATCTTCCTATGTCTAATTGCTAGGAGATTTTGGTATGTTTTAAGGTAGGATGATTGAAAGAGCCCAAAGATCCTTTCTCCATGGTATCCAGGTACACATAGCAACAATCTTATCTTATACAATTGGACATGATTTAAAGAACTTAGCTAGGAATTATTCATTTAACCTAAGATTTTCTCATAATGCCATCATTGGAAAAGTATGATCAAATTCTTCTATTATGAAGAATTGGTCTATGTGCCTCTAGTAATCACTATAAATGTTTGTAAAGATAAAATGACTAATTGCATCAGGTAGGAGATAATCAACTTTGAGTTCTTCAAATATTATATTCCTCTATTCATAATTTTTAAGGGTTGTGTGTGGAGGAGGTTATCACTACCAAGAAGGGAGGAGACCTTTCCTTGTACTCTTTTGCCAATTTTAATTATTCTTATTTATTTTTACGCACATTTACAAATACACATACGCTAATAGAACTACTTTGTTTTCATTTATTTCTCATATGGTTTAAACGGATTAGTTTCATATTATATGTGTTGAAGACTTTAGAATTTCAATTACATTAATTTATGGATATGTTGTATCTATAACACTACAAAACCATATGCTCTTTGCATTTACACTTGAATTTAGAAATACACATTTATACATAGATATAGATTTCTTTAATGATATGTTGCATTTATTATTCTAGGAGAGCATCCAGTAATTGTATTTACATTTACATTTAAAAATACATATACATGCATACATACATACATACATACAAACATATATATATGTGTGTGTGTGTGTGTGTATCATTTATATTCAGTGTTCAAAAACAGCCTATTAGGTTTGCACATGGATAAAAATTCATAAAATCAGATCTCCCATACATATTTTGTTGAAACCTAGGCTTGAACCTCTCATTTCCCCTGCTTTTCTTCACAAAACTATTGATGACAGCAGCTATACCTTCTTTATTTCTCATCCTACGCCCTATTCATGCATCCTACAATTACAACAGTATCCATGGGGCCTTTTACACAAGCTATAGTAATCACAAAAAGTGTAAGAGCTCCTTTATATCATGTTTGGACTACAAAACCCTCAAAAATAGGGTAACTCATATTATGATTTGTTGGTGAGCTGTATGGACAAAATCATTATGACCAGCTCATTCTTGGAGTCTTTTGAAAGAGAAGTGAATTAGGTGGTAGTTAAGTACAAACGTTATAGTATCAAGGTGAATGAGGTGATCAATTTTGATTGGCCAGCTAATGAAGAGTACCAGAAATGGGTAAATGTATATTTAACTGAGGAAGAGTGAAAAGGAGTAGGCTGCTAATAGTTGATAAATCAGCTGTTGCAGTTACAACAGATTCCAGTTTTGTTTTTTGGTGATAGTCTAGGCACGAAATTCTTGAAGTTTTTTTTTGTTGCATCAACCATTCTCAACGGGCACGATGAACAAGAAGATTCTCTGGGGAGATTGCTATTGTAAAAAAAAATTGGAATATCACAAGGCGGTCTAATTAGCTGGTGACACGTGTGCTTTCTGGCTTGATGCTTGTTTTCTCCTTCTTTTTCTATAAGAAGGATTTCAAGGCTAGAAGTATGGGTTAGCAAGTTAGATATTTTTGGTCGAGTCTAGATGAAGTTGTAGAGCAAATTGTAAAGTCTAATGGTCTTAGGGAAAATGCAATTTAGGTTTTGAGTCATTCTGTAGTAGGTTTTGAATTCATGGTTATTTGATGTTTTATGACAGTACTGGCATTTGAATTGATATGATTAATTCGAACACATGTCTCTTCATTGTACAAGCATATCTGAATTTTGAATAAAATGATCAAGGGTTGATTCATTCGTCTCACTGTTGTGGTGTGTATGATTCTTGTTTTAGCTTTAATTCAAGGAATCAATTAAAATGCTTGAATGGGATTGTAGGTGGATATGTTATGTATAAGGATTTGATAAGTAGTATTGGGTTAGAATACATATTGATGAGATTTTAAAGCAATGTTATCAAGGATCTTATATGTTATGTGTTAAATCTATCATAAACCCTTAGATGCAAGTATAAATTTGACTCCTCCAATGGATATATGGCACTGATCTAAGTTGTACTTATTCGTATGGTTCAGTATTTGTTTGCTTTTACCTAGAGCTTGCTAAAAATTGCAAATCAATGACTATCTTATACTGTGAAATGTTGTTGTAGTTATCTCATGCTCCAAATAGTTGATATTATTGATAAAAATCCAATTCTATTCGTTATTATCCTATTATGTTGAGCTATTAAATGAGATTATCTGTTGTTGTTAATGTTGTTTATGATGATGGTGTAGAGGTTTTAAACGCATTAAGGGATCACCCTCCCGGGTCTTGCAGAGCCCAAAGTGTAGGAGGTCTTTCAAATCCTCGTCAGTTGGTCCAGGTCCTTTGAGCTGCCCTTTATTAGATTAACATTCCATGGAGTGGAATTAGAAGATCAACACAACACCATAAAAACAACCAACTGTACATATATTTGTGGTGGAGGTATTAAAGAAAAATTGTATATCTCTATTTCCATTCATTAGATCTACCTTAGCCTATAGCATATGCTTGAATTTCACAAGTCTACAGTGAGACTCGTACAATGAAGACTATGTGTGATGAAATCCTAGACCTCAACCAAGATGTGGGTGAATTATGGGAGTTTTGCCAAGACTGAGGCTAGTGATAAAATGTGAAAGACTAAGCTATTTTATTTTTTCTATCTTATCTTATACCATTTTACGAGAATGGGGGTGCCAATGTACGAGAAGATCTTTGGAAACTAGGCATGAAAATTGAAGGTTAAAGAGAATGGGGGTGCCAAAGTTATAGTACTCATTTCCCCTTGGTCGTCAATTTTCCCTAAGTTCCCTCAACCTTGTCCTTGGCACTGGTATTGACCTTATTTTCACTCCAAACTCTTCCTTGGCACTGATATTCACCTTGTTTTCACTCCTCCAAACTCTTCGTCGATGCTAGTATTGACCTTGTTTTAACTCCAAACTCTTCCTTGACGCTAGAATTGACCTTGTTTTCACTACTCCAAACTCTTCCTCGGTACTAGTATTGACCTTTCACTTCTCCAATTTGACGAGCTACAACCTAGTTTCGTTAGGTTTTACAGTATGTTAATTAAGTTGAAAATTTTGGTGCCATTTAGCTAGGTTTTAATATTCTACAATATAGTTAAGTATATATTAGCTATATTTTACATAGCAAATAATATAATTATTCAACTTATTATAATTATATATTATATTCTTTAACAAAATTATTATAATTAATAATTAATAATAAGTATATTTTTATATAATACAAAATATAATTAATATAATATATATTGGCATATAATAGTAATATATATTAATATGAGAGAGAGAGAAACTAAATTTTGATTGGTTATTTCATGTCAACAATACAAGGATGTCATGTGTCCTTGGGGAGTTATGCTCAAGGTAGTATACCATTTGATTAAAGATATGATAATTCTCCTTTAAGACATCTTGAATGTACCCATTGCACACTTAAGGAGACAAAGATAAATATAGGGAAGAAAATATAGAGAGAGAGGGAGATAATGACAAACATACAAAATAGAAAGGGAGACAAAGAGATAGAGAGGGGTAGAGAGATAAAGAGATAAGGATGAATAGATAGAGATATAGGAGGGTGATTGATATATCTCCTCGCCGCATCTCTATATCTCATATCTCCCAC
>VDFB02009202.1:0-10613 GCA_007258455.2 Sequoia sempervirens | reverse complement strand
ATCTCCAAGTGTAGGACAAAGAAGGTGTAGAGTAGAGAACTAGGTTGCAAAATTCACAACAAGGTGTTGAGCAGTTGCAAATCAGGTTGCAACATTGAACTGTTTTCTAGTTGAATAAATTGTAATACCTTATATTGTAAGTCTGATTGGTGGGTTCCATCTAATATTTGGGTAGGTTCTCAAAGTAGGGAGTGGGTGCTTCATTGGAGTGGGTACTCCTAAAATTAGGGGATTGGTGTCTCCTTAGGGTTGATGCCCTTAAACATTGTAACAAAGTATTTGATTGTGAGGCTAGATTAGGATAGTAGATCCTAGTAGCATTTCTCACTATGGTTTATCCCATCTTGGGTTTTCCATGTACATCTTGTGTTATTGTTGGAAACTTGCAGCCATTTAAAAACAATTTCCTCATAACCCAAAAGAGAAATCTATGCAACTAAGTATTCAGAATCCACATACAAGAGAATAGACAACATACCAATGAAAATATGACACAAGATATACCCTAGGAAAACCCTCAAGAAGGAAAAAAACCAGCCTCCAAAAGCATCCATCTCTCATGTATTATTCAGCAATAAATATTACAATAAATCTTCAGAGTCTCCATGAACACCATTGAAACAATAGGCCCTCTCCAAGAAATTAATGTGAACAAGCATGCAACCACACATCCCATGCCATGCTTCAAACCCTCACAAATGCTAACTAGAGCTAACCCTCCAATTGACCCAACTTAAAAAACTACCTTTGTGGTTTATTTTATAGAAGCAAGCTCCCACAAAACCACCAAGTAGTATTACACAAAACCATGTGACTAAAACCATGAGATTATAAAACCATGTCCCCTTATTTAATATTGGGTACTTTATTTATTTGTTTTCCCCAATAATAAATAATTACATTTTAGCAACTTAACTTATGTCCCAATGTTACATGCAACATAAAGTGGCCCCAAGAATAATTACATTAAATATATTATGCAAGGTGTACAACACACCTTTTCCTAACAGTTATGTGTGCATGTTTATGTTTCTTCATGTCAAGTTTCAATCTACACATCAAGGGATTAAGGAATTAATTTGCAAAGAGGTGTAAGGGATAAAAATTTTAAGTGTTCTCCTAATTCAGCCCCCTCTCAGTAGATAGTTGTGTTCTAAAAATTGGTATTAGAGTCCTAGTTCCCTTGGATAAGCTTAATCAACTTGGGTAGATCTTAGTAAAGTGAACACAATGGCCAGTGAAGAACGATCTTCTAAAAACAAGGCACCTCATTTTGATGGATTATATTATGCCTTCTAGAGTATTATGATGCAAGTTACATATTTTGCATCCCGAGGATTTGATGTTTGGATGTCTATCAATAATGAATACACTATTACAACTACACCTCCCACTGATATCTACAAGAAAGAAAGATTATGAGAATAATGAAAAAGAAAAGCATTATATTCTCTATGGCTTGACTGGATCACTATTTGTCAAGGTTATGCATTGTCAAATTGCACATGATTTCTGGGAAAAGTTGAGAAGCATATATGAAGGATATGACATGGTAAAGTTGGAAAAGCTTCAAATTCTCAGAGCCAAGTTTGAACATTTGAAGATGAGTGAATAAGAAAAGATTGTAGACTATCTGCTTAGGGTTGATGAAATGGTGAACTCTACTAGAGGATTTGGAGAAATGAAGGAATTAGTCATTGTGCAAAAATTCTTAATGTCTATGCCATCTAGATATGACTCCAATATATTAGCAATAGAAGAAGCAAGAGAATTGGATAAAATTATTGTTGATAAAAAACATGTCATATTAACTACATATGAAATGAGAATGGAAATTAGAGAGCCATCTAAAAGAGAAGCTACATTCAAGGCTGCAAATAAAGATAAGGTTGAAGCACCCAAGAAAGACAAGAAATTTGTCTCTACATCAAATCATGAAGAGACTTGTTGATCATCCAATCTTGCGCGTCTCCAAAAGTCTTATGGGAAATTCAGTGAGTGGGGGAGCAATTTGTGCCTCACTGAATACCTTTGAGATTTTTATAGAAAGTCGGCTCTTGTTTGGGGTTTGGAGAAAAGGGTAGAAGGAAATGTAAATAGAAAATATAAAATGGTGATGCGTCAATGCTTTTACAACATTTCAAACCCAATCATTCCTATAAGTGATATAATTAGACATAGAATGCCACAACCCCTCATTGCTGGAAAGAGAATGAACAACAAAGGCTAACAACAAGCACAGTGCAGACTTTCAAATTTTTCTACAGGTAGTGTTTATTAAGGTCTAATCAAACATAAAGATTTCAAAGGGTGACAGAAAAACTTTTAGAAATTGCATAAACTCTTCTTACTAATACAACATAATATAACAAAATAATTACCCTTCAGAAAAATAGAGAAGTCCAATGACATAATCCAGTTTTCACAAGTTATTATTCTACTATACAAGCATATAGCATGGAAATCACCCACTTAAACTATTTGAATTGACCTTGCAAGACATAGTGTTTCATTCAGAAGGAAAGCATAAAGAAAGAAAGCTTGATAAAGCCCATACATGCATAGTCTCAAAGATTTCTCCTCAATATTTTGTGCTTTAAATATCAAATGAACTTTAAAACAGGTCGGATGCCAATCCGATAATAGTTTAAGCTTTAAAAGATATAACATGCCAGAGAAAAGTAGTTCTACAACTTTCACTTCTGAAAATAGTTCTATATCCTAAGAAAACTAATGCAACTTTTCCTCACCAAAGGAAACTAAAACTTGGAATCCAACCCTTTCATCTGTCATCACCCTTCCTTTATAGTTGCAAAAAGAGGAAATCGCCACCACAACAAAAAAGTAATTATTGGTAGATGTTAGCATTTTATAGCACATGATCTAATCGTAGATCTTTAGTTAGATCACAACAATCTTTTCTCATAATTCGCAACTGCCGCATTAATGCTTTTTAGATATTTAGCAAAGATAGAGGTATGTAAACGATCAAATCCTAGAAAGCGGCTTGGAAAAATGTCTAGTTGACCAATCACGTCACTCAAGGGCACCGACTCAAAGCTTCCATCTCAAAAACTAGGAAAATAAAAATGCCAAAAAACTCCCAAAAGATAGTGCTTCATAAGAAAAGAAATTTTCCCGTAGTGAAGAGATGATGTGTCAAATAGGTAGAAACTTTCAAGCTCATGAATATAGCTCCTCGAGAAAATCTCTAATGAGTTGACACATGTCCCGACTCTCTCCCAAAAGGAAGGTGAAAATGAAAGCTACAGAGCCACCACATGGCGCATTGCACACCTTTCTAATAACTCTACTTGAGCATGAGCTCATCTGAAATTGAAAACATTGCACAAGCCGAAAATCAAAACAATCAAGGAAAAAATGCTTCACAGTTCTAGCAACTCACAGGGGGTCTTTGCTTGCGGAGGCATGAACCTAGGCCTCTGGTAAATCTTGGAGTTTGAGGAAAATGGAGTGTTACACCTCCCAGTCTGTATCAGTCGGTAGGAAAATGGTACAAATCTACCTATATGCTTGCTCTAGCTCAAAAACTTCTTTAAAGAGAAATCTCCATCTAGAAGAAACTGCTCCAAGGTGATAGTAGAGTCTAGAAAGAGGAAAAATCTCATGTTCAATATCATCAACCATGGGTATTTCACTTGAACCTAGGAATTCTATAGAAGTTTGGACCTTGTGTTGGGTCACATCCATGACCTACTCAACCATCAGCACATCTCCCTCTGATGAAAGAAAGGGGGGAAGCCCGAAGTCGACTAGGACGTTGAAATATTTCTTGATTTCATTGGCCTGTTTGTTCAATATTGACTGGCACTCCTTACACATTGTTCCTACCCTATGGCAGTTAATGATCTCATTAGATTTGATGGAGGAAACCCTCCGATCAAGAATCCCCACACTTTTTAGGGCCTTATTAGTGGCTATGCACAACTTAGAAATAAAGCTTTGCAATTTTTCCACTCAGGGTGACCATGTTTGCTTAAAATAAATGGCCATTGGGCCAACCTTAACATTCAATTCCTAAACATCTCTTAAGAATTGTAAAATGGGCTCGAGAATGGAAACAACAACTGTGATCCACTCCCAATGCATGGATATCATCTTCTTCATTATTGGAAGGGCTTCATATCCTCATGTAGCAGCTAGCTCCTAGTTAAACTAAGCCTCTCTTGCTCTTGCGCTTTCCTCCATTTGACTTCTTTCTCTGACGGCATTTGTTAGTTTTGAGCTCAGCATTCTAATCTCCTATTTTGACTCTTCTACTTCTGTATGGACCTTTCGAAGATCATCAGAAGTTTGAGATTGGACACCATCCAGCTCTCTTTTCATATTTTCATGAGAATGCTAGTACTTTGTATTCATTTGGCGCTCAACCACCAACTCACCTTTCAATTTTTCAATTTTAGCATGAAGTTGAACCTATTCACTCTGATCTTCTGCAAGCAACTTAGATGTTTCTCCTTGTTGACCTTTAATTTTCCTTACATGGGTCATCTCGACATCTTTGGCTCTAATCTCATTCTACAACCTGCTCACTATTTCCTTCACATTTACCAACTCTGCCTCATGCTTCCTCAACTTACTGTCTAGCCTCTCATAGTTTGCATATACTACCTTCTGAGTGGCCTTAGCTAGGACCACTTTGTCACACAGGTGATTTTCATTCAAATCTAGACCCATGGCATGGATTTCATAATCCTCCATTTGCATCTATCCTTCAGGCTTGGACATGAGCGACTTCATGGAAGTGACTAGCAGAGAGTTCCGCTCTTCATTGAAGCAAGCTTCAATCTTCTTGGTGGTGGGAAACTTGACATTCTTTAACAATATTTTCTACATTCTGCTCTGTTGGACTTGCTTGGTAGCATCAAAATGGCCTTGGAGATTCTGAGGGACTTCAATTCTCTATGTTGCAATGGAAGCACCAGGAGGGAGTTCAAAAAGGGTGACAGAAAGGGAGATTTTGGATGTATGAGCATGCGAGGATGCTAAAGGGAGTGTTATTATGGAAAAAGGTGGGATGCCAAATAGAGATTGGGCAAGGGAAAGACTATTAGGGGTAAAAAGAGAAATAGGCTGAAGGAGAGGTGCCTTCCCTGAAGTGGATGGACTGGGAGTGACAAGTAACATGGAGGTGTCAGTTGTTTCAATGGGGGCCCTTGACAAGGTGATTAAAGAATCAATAGAGGCCAAAGTGGATGATGCTCATTCGGCACACAGGGTGACTTCAGAAGATTCATTAAAAGTGGCAAGGGGTGTATTCAAGATTATCAACTTAGGGTACGAGGATGGAGAATTACTTTCCATGGTAGGAGGTAGAGGAGTAACCAAAGATGCAGAAATAGGAAGAAGAGGAGGGAAATGTACCTAGGCCGCAATAGCTGAAATATTTTGTAGGGAAGACTTCGCTTCTTCTTCCCCCTGGGTCAGCACATTGGGTGCACCTAGATCTTGGACCTGTCTTCTCTTTGCATGACCTAAACTAGTATGTTATGATCTTATGGCAGCCAATTCTTCCAAAACTTGGCCTTTGACGACTACAGTGGACCCTCTTGGGGACTGTCAAGTCCTTTTTCCTTTACTTCGGGCACTAGGGAGGGGCTGGCGGAGCCTGTGAGTCCCTTTTCCTCAAGTCCCTCCAATTGTCAAATTCCAAATGTCGAAAGTGTATTCTTGAGGCTAAGAATCCCAGTGCGGAACTTTTTCCTCATCAATTTCATGGCTGGTCTCTGTATTATTATTTTTAGAGTCAGCCTCTTGATCATAAATTTCTTCGAACTCCTCATCATGTGGCTGAAAGTTACCTACGGGGCAACTGGGCATCTCATCTCCTGTCAGAATCTCCAGAAGTCTTCCTTTTTCCTCTCTAACCATCCCTTATGCTTCAACTATGTGTTGATGGATTTTCCCATCAGGACGTTCCTCTGATACTTCGCTTGAGGCTCATAGAAATTTAGCCATTTTGGTCAGTGGAATGGAATGCGAGCCAAATCAATGTATACCTCTAGCCTTTCCTGAGTTAGATTTATCCTTCTCCTTAAATATTCCCAACTCTCATGTTTTAAATTGTAGTGCTTTATGAGGTTGTAGTCCCACTTGTTGCAAATGAGGGACAAGGCTAAGGCTGCTAGTAGATTCGTGAGCTCACCCTTAGCCTTCTGCTTGTTCAGTGTTACTTGACTGTTAGCAATGGAGAGGGGAAGTGAATATATCTTTTTTTTATTTCTTCTGGTGCCATATATGTTGTCGAAAATGGTTTCCTGACGGCATGCCTCTAGCGTGAAAACTCTATCTATTACAAATTTGGGGAATTGAAAAGACTCCTCAGAAAAATTGTGAAATCTGATAAATTTAAAATCCTCACCCATGAAATAATCTATCAAGGTTGGCAGATATTCCATCCATTGTATGAGCACAAGAGAGAAATGGCCAATAAGGTGGGAAACAAATCTTAAAGCACTTGGCTTAGAAAATTATCTACAAACTAGTAATAATCCCCTATCTTTGAAAGCATATGGGTCCACACAAAAACTGCCTGAAGACAACCTCTTACATCCAACTTAGCCACTCATGCATTCCTCTTCAACCACTCATAATTCTGAAGCAAAATTAAATGATCCAAGAAAGAAGAATACCTGGATTTAGACTCAGTACTATAATTCCTTAGCAAAATCATAGTACCTTTGGCTCTTTTCCCTCTTTAGCACAAAATCTAACCCAAATTGAAAAGAACTGACCTCATCATCAAATTATCAAGGCCAAAAACCCAAGCTAGCATCGAGAAAATAAACTATGTCCTTGAATTTCCTATTGCATCATAGAAAAAATTACCCTTTGCTTGACATGGGAATATTTCTTGATAAATTGACTTAATGAGGCCTTGATTCAGGTGTTGTGAGCCATTTTATGCATCCGCACTAGGTCTTGGACACTTGCAAATTCAATGACATGATTTTAATGATGTCTTGTAAAGGACTTTCACGCTTTTCTAAACTTAATGAACTTATTTCTCTATAATTCAACATTATAAAATGTGTTTAATTGCATCCTCACGTCAATTTAGAAGGCTTGTGAATTAAATTTAATGCTAAACTACTGTTGTAATGTGTCTTGCACATTCACATTGGTACTTGCGCCTTCCTAGTCTATGTGGACCTCATTTTAGTGTTGTAAAGTGTATTTAATCACACTTTCACATTGATTTATATGTCACAAGCCTAATTTAACATTACATCATCACTAATAGGCCCCTATTAACCCATATTGTGCATCCCGAGGCTTAAATTGATCAAATACCTAAAAAGTTGCAATTTAAACCTTATTTCCTTATCTCATAGCTTCCTAGTTGTCAAATTGGCCCCAGTGGGACCCATTCGCCATGCATGGTGAATCAGTCCCATCCAGGTGGGACCCATTCACCATGTGTGATGAATCAATCCCATTTGGTCCAATTTTGACCTTTGAGCTAGAAAAAAGTGAAATTTAAGTTTATTATTACTTCATGTTGGCCTGTGATGAGGTATTAATGGGTGAAAGAGGTGAAATTCTATAAATATAAGTCTTTTCACCCCAATTCATATCTCTTATTCATTCCTCATTATTCATCCCTCATTCTTCCATCTCAAGTCAAGCAACTTAAGGTTTTAACATTGCAAGCCATTCAAGATCAATTTTCAGACATTCAAGGGCAGATTCTCCATGTTTTGCTGTAGAATTTCAAGTCAAACATCATGGAAAGGTAATCAACTCCATTATTACATTTTTCATTCTATTCTTTTATCATTTTGGTTTAATTACCTAAAAGGGGTTTGACCAAGGCAAACACCCATGCCCTAACATTCAACATATCTATCTCTTGTCTTGTTTGTTTGTAGATTTAGGACTCCTGAAAGCTTGGAAATAATTGAAGATAAAGTTTCAAGGTTTATCAAGTCTTCTTCTCATTCAACAAGTCAAAATAGCAACAAAAACTCATTTTCAGACCCATAGTTTCAAAAGCAGACACCTGTCGGAAGTCAAAGTGTGGATCAAAAGCTTCAGACTCCACTTCTGAAAATCTAGAAATTCATAAGTGGACTCATTCAACATAGGTGGTGAATGAGTCCCACTCCAAGGTCAATTTTGAGTTTTCTACATTTTTGGATACCCTTTTGTCAAAAACAGGTTCCGACTCAGTTTTGCAGAACTGGGACTGATTCACCCAGAATGGTGAATGAGTCCCACTAGGCTTGAAAATAAGGATTATCAAAATTTCAAATGTCATTTCTAGTCTTCATCCATATTCCAAGTGCACGCTTTCAGTTTGGTTCAATTTTGTTAAGCTTGGCATCCATTTCTAGTTCATTGTTGCATTACACAATGTGTTTTCAAACAAGTCATAATTCTTAGATTTTGCATTAATAATCAATCAATTTATTAGCTTATATGCAATTATATCATCTTATTTAGCATTATTAAAATCATACACATCCTAATTTGAGTGAACTAGCAAGATTATTTGGCCCTTCTTTCTCCTTTTAGGTGAAAACCCCTAGAAGAGCTAGAGAGTCTTAGGGTGCCAAAAATCTATGGTTCATTTTGGTGAACCTGATTTTTAAAAACTTTTTTATCTTATTTGGATTCCTTTCATCATCATAGATTTATCTTGCAATAGGATTTGCATGATTCATTTGCATGCTAGGTTTTAAATTTTGCATTCATAAAAAGTGCATTTAGGTTGCATTGTTGGTATCTAAATTCATTTAAATTTTTTGAACTTCTTCATTTTTCATTTAGGTCTGCATCATAGCACTCAAAAAGCATCAAAATCCTACAAATTTTTTTGAAAATTCTGAAAAAATTTATACTGGGACTCATTCACCACCCTGGGCGAATCAATCCCTTCTAACCCCTGAAACAGCCCTTTACAGAATTGAAAACCCTATTTTTAGGCTTTTTTTTTGTGCCATTTCATACATGTATCAGTTGGTTGTGTTTCTATATCATCCATTACACTAAATCTAGCTTAAAATAGCTCATTTCATGCATTGTTTAATTTCACTTTTGCATTCACAACAATTCATTTTCAAATTGTTGCATTGTGTAAAGAGAAAATTAGCTTCCTTAAAAACTAAAAATTTCATTTCATTTTAAGTCGTTGCATTGCAATCGCTTTCCTTGTTCATCATAGCATGTTTTCTTTCAAAAGGTGTGGCTTTTGTTTCGTTAATAGTGGATTGTATAAGTGCAACATTCCCTCTTATGAGTTCAATTTTGATTGTACCACAATGACGACTTTAAGAAACCTAATCAAACCATTGGTACAATATGTAACCTTACATTTCCCATTGGTGTGGATGGTAGTGTAGACAATCAACACAATCATAATTGGTCTTCTCCCAATACCTCTCCTATTAGTGATGAAGGTATCTTGGCGTAAGAAGTCACAAGCCTTGAGGGTCTTGATTATCCATCTCCTTATTTCCCTTTGGATGATGTTAGACAACAAGAGCATGAGATCATAGACACATTCTTACAAGTCACCTTACCTAATCTCCATGGTCATGAAAATCAATCTTTTCCATCTCCTAATATCCCTCCTCGATGTAAAGAGGATAGATTGGAGTTAGAAGATATCCCTATTAAGAATCATGACACCCTCGATCCTCCCTTCCCTAATGCTCCTCCCATTTGGGAAAACCTATTTGAAATCATAATGGCCCTTATCTTGATGCCTCTCCTACTTGTGATGAAGCTACTTTACAAACCTAAAACCTGGATGAACACATTAAAATCTCTCCTAGTAGGGTAGATAATATGCTACAAGAGAATGAGACCTTAGAAACAACCCACAATCAATAAAGTCTTCTTCTCTCCTCCCCACTATCAATACTCAAACACATTCAAATTCCCTTAGTGGTGATGAAGTTATTTTGGATGAACCAAACCTTAATTGTCACAAAAAATGTGGTCATTTTTCTCCTCAAAACTCTCATTCTAGGGAGGATATTATGACCCAAGACAAAGATAACATGCCCTTCAAAGATAATGAATACTCTCACTTGGTACGGGATGTTAACATCATTCAACCTCAATTCATCATTTATCCCCCTTCACATAAACCTTCCCTTAAACCCAAGTTTACTCTCTACCCACCTTCACACAAACAACAACCTCAACATAAACCGGAATTCACCCTCTACCCACCTCAAACTAATGTGTCGTAGCAATCGAGCAATATAATTGCCTCATGCATATAACACTCATAATAATCCAGAACCACGTTAAACTTCAACCCCAACTCCTTTACCTACCCAATCCACCTAGTGCTCCTCAAGCACGACTTCAAACAAAATTTTACAACAGAAATTGTAGTTCCTCCCGATAATAACTTGAATGATGTAGTGCCTTAATCCATAGCAAAAATCTTGAATTTTCTACTCACCATGAGCTCTCTTTAGAGTTGCAATAACAAAATGAATCTTTCATGATCATTGCTCAATACAATCAAATAGGGATAAAGCAAACCCTTATCGATAATGGTTTTGCCCTTAATGTGTGTACTATGAATCTCCTTGATCGATTTCATGTTGAAAAGTCACAAATAAAACTTGATT